>JAPFRF010000019.1:1198347-1318347 GCA_029282475.1 Phrynocephalus forsythii
AGTGATGGGCGTGGCTATGGTTGTGTACAGGGCTGACATTCAACCATATTATACTTAACAAAAAGTATAAGACATCCCCTGAAAATAAGCCCTAGTGTGTCTTCTTGAGAAAAAATAAATATAAGACAGTGTCTTATTTTCGGGGAAACACGGTATCATCATCATCATCATCATCCTTGGAAAAGGACCCAAGACAGCTTAAAGTAATGAGGGACAATATACAGTCCAGTATAATTATGACATATTCAAGTTTGAGAACAGGAAATTGAGGGACATCTGACAGCATTAAAAGATAACATTAAAACCTTTGCCACCAGCCGTGCTGGCCCAGGATTTCTGGGAGTTGCAGTCCATGAATTGTCCATTCGGGTGTCTCGTTATTGAACCCATTCCTTTTTTTTTTCCTGATGGGTCTCTCCACCTCACCTCACTCACCCCACCCCACTTCCAGGCCGATCTGATCACTGACCTCGGCGATCGAGGCTACATCGTCTTCGGTCTCATCCTGTTCGTTTGGGAATTGTTGCCCACGACGTTGTTAGTTGGCTTCTTCCGAGTGCATCGGCCGGTTCAGGATATGGTGAGTTGTGGGGGTTGGTGGGAGAGATGGAGGTGAACCCCCAAGTGTGGGGAGAGGGAGGCAGAAGTTGGGCAGTTCCCATGTTTGTTTTGCACTGACGTAGTAAACTGATGTTCAAGCCTCATTTTTTTGCTTTCTTTTTTCAGGACTGCTTTTTGGGCATGCACAGACACTGTTATAATTAGTTTTGCCTTCGAGTCACCCAAAGTGTCACCCCTTGGCGGGGGGAGGGGAGGGGAGGAGAATCATTTTTACCCGGTTTTTAACCCACGTCCGTCTATGCAGGGTTGATGAGACACCCAAAGGGGAAGGAGCTCAGCTCTGTTCTATGTGTCTTCTAGATGAGCCTTCCGTTTTAAAAAGCCTTGCTTCCTTACATGCACGGGGAAGGGGGTGAGCCGCCAGAGGAAGGGAAGGGGTGGGCTTGGAGCAGCTGCCGCGGTGTTCCCCATAACGGCTTCTCCCTCCCTTTAGAGCGCCAGCCGGGTCTTCCATCGGCAGCTTGGAGTCTCCCGCTCTTACTTCTTCGATCACCCGGGGCAGAGGGATAACGAAGGTCTGACGAGCAGGTAATTTCCCGTTGTCCATAGATCTGGAGGTGCCTTCAGAGTCCTGGCCGGGGGGGGGGGGACAACAACCAGGTGGTACAAGCCCAACTGGTGGCCTACCTAGCCGTTGGCCCGGGTGGTCCACAGCGGATAGGAGGTCAGCTCTCTGTGGCTTCGGGCAGGGCCTAGCCCCGGCTCGGGCGGCAAGATTGGGCGGTTGATTTCCTCATCCCACCCCTTCGTGGAGATACCCAAGCTTAAATCGGCCAGTGGGGCATTTGCAATCTCACCCTTCCAAAAAAGAAAAAGAAAGCCAAGTTTGGAATCTGAAATTCGGCATCTCATAACGGTGGTCGTTTGAGGCCAGAGTTTCCCCATCCAACTGTTCTTGGAGTGGAACTCCCGGGAGTCTTCACATCTAGTTGTGGATTTCTGGGAGTTGCCGTCCAAGAACATCCGGAAGTCCCAAGTCTGGAGGTGCCACAAGCTACAGATGCCCGTCAGGAGGTAAAGAAGCACCAGTTTCTCTGGAGACAGAGCCTTGCAAAAGCAAGTGAAGTGACCTCCCCGAGGCTCAGCTCCCTCCGGTGGATTTCCCGGCGCTTCCGAGCCTGTCTTGGAACTCCCTGTTAGTCTGTGGAACTCCCTGCCACAGGAGGTGGTGATGGCATCTGGCCTGGATGCCTTCCAAAGAGGATTGGACAGATTCCTGGAGGAAACGTCCATCACAGGTTACAAACCATGAGGGAGATCTGTGTCATCTCCAGGCTTAAAACTGGGGTCCTTCAAGGACCAGATGCAGGGGAGTGGTAGCAGGAGATAGACATCTAGTCTCGCGTGCTCCCGGACGCCTCTGGTGGGGTCACTGTGAGATACAGGAAGCTGGACTAGATGGGCCTTTGGCCTGATCCAGCATGGCTCTTCTTATGTTCTTATGTCTTCACCTCTCCCGTTTGACTTTTTCAGCCTGACGGGACGGCTGAGCAGCGGGAACTGGTACGGCTCCATCAACCGCAGCGGAGAGCCGGACTGGTTTGGGAGCCACCCTCCCACGGCGCCACTTCTGTTCTCCCAGGCGGCGGCCTCCGGCGGGCACCACCACAGCCTCTACTCCACCCCACAGAACTGAGGCATCCCAGAGGCGTTTTGGCCAGGCATGGAGTGCGAGGCGGAGCCCCCCCCCACGGGCGGCCACGGACATGCCCTATGCAGAGCGTGCGTGTGTGTGCGTGTGTGTTTGTCCGCGTAGTGTAAAGCCGGGCGCAAGAGTGCACCAACGGAGGTATAGCCGCCACCTGCTTCCCAAAAGCTGTAGCCCAAGAAAAACGCAGCTGGAATATTTTTTAATTTTAGCCACGAGATGCCGTGGCAGGCTTCTTGGTCTACGCTCGTGACACATTTCTCAGACGTACGTATGTTGACTCTCTCACCCCCCGGGTATTTAACCGATAGTATCCTGAGAACTCTTGGCACTTTAAAACTGGACGTGGGAGAGGTTTTGTGTTTTACCTGCAATGTCCGTATTTAAATGAACAAACGAACGGGCTGGGGTTGCGGCAGTGTGTATGTGTATGTGTGTGTGGGGGGGTTCCTCATCTCTCCCCTCCACACACACCCCGTAAGATGATAGCTGCAGAGTTTTCGAGTAGTGTTTTCTGTTTGTTGTTTGCTAGACGGGCTGCACTTTTTCGGTGCTTCCCCCTTGTCCCCCTCCGTCACCCTACAAATAAAGCGTTTAGCGACACGTGTGTGTGTGTGTGTGTGTGTGTGTGTTGTGGCGTTTGTTTTTTTTTTTTTACAGGGTTGGAATACAAAGTGAGGTTGGGGTGCTTTGTTTCTTTTTGGTGTGTTTTGCGGAGGTAGGATTAGGATTAGGATTAGAGCAGGGGTGTCCAAACTTTTTGCAAGGAGGGCCAGATTGGGTGAGGTGAAAATGTATGTGTGTGGGGGGGCGACCATTCAGCCACATTTGGGCCCCCCGGACAGGACATTGGACAAGCCTCTATAACATGCAAGGAGTCGGGAAAGACGCTGCAGCAACGGAGCCGGGGGTGGGTAGGCTGGGCAGGTGGCTGGGTGGTGGTGGACAGAGGCAGGGAGGGCAGGCAAACCGTAAAACTGCAAGCTGATGCATCCATCCAGTCTGGAAAGAGGCCAGCTGGCGGTGATGCGTGCCAGGCTGAGCCGGTGGGGAGAAGAGGCCGCGGGCTGCTCAAAATTTGAAAACGGGCCGCATTTGGCCCCCGGGCCTGACTTTGGACATGCCTGGGTTAGAGGTTCGAGAGGGGGTCAGCAGCTCAGAGATGTTTGGCTCCGTCTCGGGAGGCCGTGAGAGATTGGGAGGGAAGTCCCAGCATTGCTGCGCAGTGACCCTTTAGGGCAGCCATGGCGAACCTTTTAGAGACCGAGTGCCCAGTCTGCGATTCAAAGGCCCTCTTTTAATTTTTCGCCAAGTGCCAATGCAGCAAATTTAAACCTGAATCCAGGTGGCTGTGAAGGAGGCGATATCAGGGGCCCACAGAAAGGGGGCCCGAGGGACACCTTTGGCCCCCCGTGCCGTCGGTTCGCCAACACTGCTTGAGGGGCCCTCCGGCTACCCGTAGCGTCGTCTTTGGTGCCCTGGAAGCATCCGGGGCGGTTCTGCCCTGACTGCCGTATAAGCCCTCGTCGCCTTTTTTTTTTTTTTTTTTAATCCCGGCAATCTGTTCCTGGAGACTGGAGGTGGGGGGGGGGAGGCGGGAGGCGGGAGGCGACTGGAAAGCCATTTATGCATCTGCCCGTCGGGCCCCGGTAGGTCCACTGGAGAGGCCCGGGCCCACGGTCCCCTTGACCACCATGAGCTGGCCGGGCGAGGAATGGAAAACGGGGTTGCCTCCCCAGGCCTTGCGGGCCGTCGCCGAGTTAGAGCAGCGCCTGGGGTGCGCGCAGAAGGAGCGCCAGCAGAAACAGCTGCAGCTGGACACCCTGGAAGGGCTGATGGACAAGCAGCGGCAGGAGGTAAGGGCACGAACAGGCAGCCATCACACAGGGCCGCCCGGGGTTTTATTTTCCGTTTCATAACCCCTGCCGGGCCCATCACATCTCGTTAGGTTCAAATCTCATTTTAAAAAAAAAAACAGTTATTCTTACGTAGAGAAAGTGTTTGCTTGGTGGCTTTCCCTGTCTTTGGAATCCAGCCGTACAACGACCTTATAAGGTAGGCCAGCGTTCTAACTGGCCCACCTCCGATAATGAATCAGAACGGCTGTGGAAGTAGCCGATAGGAAGGGAGCAAAAAAAAATCATCTCATTTTCTAGTTTGCGAACCGAAGGGACGAACCGGGACGTTGCCAGGGGACGGGTTTGTAAATGGAAACCAGGTGTGTGCGCTGACATTAAATGAAGAGTCTTAGGGCAGTATGAAAGATCGGTCCCCTTTGGCGAATATTACCTCCGTAATCCTTGCAAAGGAGGAGGCTGTTTTATTTATTTATAGCTTGAGCAGGGTTGCTAAGTCATCGCTTGGCGCCGCAGGGGGACGGGACTGCTTCGCTTCTCCAACCTGAGTGGCGAATTTCAGACAGAACAATACCGGACGAGAGGAAAATTTGAGGCAGTGTTGTTGTTTTTTCTGTGAAATGGCAAGACAGGGTTATGTCACTCAAAGCAAGGCCAACGGCCATTTTTCTGCCCCAGCAAATATCTATCTATCTATCTATCTATCTATCTATCTATCTATCTATCTATCTATCTATCTATCTATCTATCTATCTATCATCTATCTATCTATCTATCTATCTATCTATCTATCTATCTATCTATCTATCATCTATCTATCTATCTATCTATCTATCTATCTATCTATCTATCTATCTTGTCAGAAGCTAGTCAGGTGAGAATTAACTCTTCCTGGCTTAACTAACCTACCTTGATGGGGTCATAAGGACCCAGCACTGAGTCCTAGGTCCGGGCCTAAATGGGGTGTTATTATTGACCTAATCGCCCAAAATATATATAGGTACAGATATAGAGATATAGAGATATACATAATAACGGGCTCAAAGCTACAGAAAGCCAGATTACCAGCTGAATACCAGGTAAAACTTCCTAACTCACCTGAATCCAGGTGGGCTGTGAAGGGGCCATGTCGGGTGCCCACAGAAAGGGCTCCGAGGGCCACCTTTGGCACCCGTGCTGTAGGTCCGCCAACACTGGTCTATAGCCGTGGTGGCGAACCTTCGGCCCGCCAGATATTTTGGACCACAACTCCCATAGTCCTTTGTCATTGGCAATACAGGCTTGGAATTCTGGGAGATGTGGTCCAAAACATCTGGAGGGCCAAAGGTTTGCCACTACTGGTCTATATAGTATGGTAAAAGGGGAAGGACAGGATTTTTAACATGTATTACCGGACGTGGCCACTAGAGGCAGGTACTGCGCTATGTATTCTCTATGAACAAGGATTTATCGCACACTCTCCGGCTCCCTCTAGGAGATGGCTTGGGTATTACATGTGAACATAGTTTTAATATTTTCAGTCTGCGGGGATAAGTGGAGGCTGAATCCGCGGATATGGGGGAACCTGGTGTAGTTCACCCTATCCCTTGCAGTACGAGGAAGAGAAGGCCTCCTGGGCCCTTCTCTCGCAGGAGAACCGGAGCTTGGAGGGGGCTCGCGAGCACACGGAGCGAGCGCGCCAACGCCTGGCCCAGGACCTGCAGGCCAAAGAAGCCCAGGTCAGCTGCCTGGAAGCCCAGCTGGCTCAAGCGACCCACCGCCAGGCCGAACTGGAGGAAGAACTGCGTCGGTAAGTCGGTAGGGTTTTTTTTGGGCTAGAGTTTGGACCACAAGTCCCAGAATCCCCTGGGGCGGTTCATGGGGGATGATGGGACCTGCAGTTCAAAGCAAGACAACAGGTCTCCTTATTAGTGTCAGTCGGCAGGATGGCTTGCAGGTGGAGGGTGGGCAAGGAGGGAGTTCTTCCGTCCGTAGAATCCACACCTTCAGCGGTGACCCACTGGCCTATTTCAGAGGGTGGATTCTGGGAGTCATAGTCCCTCACAGAGGTAAAAAAAAGGTAAAGGTAAAGGTTCTCCCCCCTGCCGCCACACATGCGTGCGAGTCGTGTCCGGCTCTAGGAGCATTGCACATCTCCGTTTTTAAGCCCAAGAGCCAGTGTTGTGCAAGTCCGTGGCCATGTGGCCGGCATAGCTGAATGCATTTCTGCGCACGGAACACTGTTTTTACCTTCTTGCTTTTTATGGAGGTACCTATGTAAACGACACCGCAATTTGAGCAGAGGGTCCATTACGGGGGAGACATTTGAACCCGGGCAGGTGTATGATTTGAGTGGCCGGTGCCACGTCCTGGGGGGGCTTTCTCTTATATATCTGTAGTCTGTCTGTCTGTCTGTTTCTCTCTCTCTCCTTCCAGCTGCCAGGCACAACTGGAAAAGCTCCAGACCGACTCCCACCTGCCCCACCTGCCGCCTCCCAGCAGCTCTCCCACGCCGACGCCGACACCATGGGCTGAAGGTAAGAGAGTGGGGTTGCCTTAGGCCACGGTGCAGGAAGGAGCCCCCCCCTTCTTCCCACGCCCGGCCGCTGGAGATAAGAAGCTTGGCAGATGGACACGGATAAGCCGCCCAAGAGTCACAGGAAGGAGGTCAAGAACGTCGTCTCCGACTCTTGTCGGGGAATCAGATTTGGTGAGGGGATTAGATTTTTAGAAGACTATTTTGAGATAATTTGCAGGCCGGCGCCTGGGCACCCGTTGGCACTCGCAGGAAGGGGGCAAAGGACAGATCTCGGTGGCGCATTAGCGAGGCGCTGGGTGCGTTCTCGAAGCCGGTTGCCAAAAATGGCGAGCTTCCCCGGCCTGAACGCGTCTTCTTCTATATGCCAGTTGCAAATTGGCTGCCGGACCCTGGCCCCCGATGTCCGACGACGCCTACGAGATTCGTGCAATAAAAGTAGCTTCCAGATAAAAGTGCCACTTCTTCGGTCACAAATCGCAGAACCTGCCATATCAACCTAAAAGTGGAAACGAGGCGGCCGGACAGCTTCGGGAGATTGTATGACCGTGCCCGTATAATTGGGGAAAATACAACAGTGGAATTGCTCGCGGTCAAAGCTTGACCGCCATCATTTCTGGTTGCGGTTTGGCTTGGTGGAACAGTTCCTTTTGTTTACAGCTTTCTAGTTTCTAGTCCTTAAGGAGGAGAACATGCAGCGTGAGGAGGCGGCGGAAGGAATCGTAGAATCATAAGAGCTGGAAGAGACCTCACGGAGGAGGAGTCGATACTGCTAGTGGTCACGAACATGGCCCCTTATCTCAGCAGAAGGATAATATGAGCTTCTCTGCTGTTATAGTAACCACCATCCCTGATTGGTGTAGTGGATAGAGTAACGGACTGGGACTCTGCAGACCTGGGTTCAAATCCATGCTCTACCCCTCCATAAATATCTCCGTTGTCTAGAAAGCCCTAGAAAGTTGGTTCCAAGCTGCAGGCAAATACGAACAACATAACAGCCACCCTGGGGTAGATTAAAATAATGGCAGTGCACCATAACCTCTCTCCCTCTGCCCTGCAGGTGGTGCTGAGGCTAAAACAGAGAACAACAAAACCGCTGCAGCAGCAACGGCGGTAAGTATAAGGAACTCCCGACCGGGCCTGCTAGTTGCTTAATTTGGCCGAGGTTTTAAAAGAGGCTCCTGCACCGCCATATTCCCACCATCTTGCTTCTTTTCCCCGAAGGCCGAGCGCAGCAGCCCCCCGCTTGGGGAGCCGTGCACGACGGACAAGCCGCCCCGAGACGCTCCTTTTCCCAGCGGTGACGGAGCCTGGTCAGCAGCATCAGAATTGGCTTCAGAAGGAGAGATGCTGAGGACCGAGAACCAAGGTACCAGGAAACGTTAATGCACGCAGCTTGACATACTAACTCGAGTCGCCTACGTAGTGATCTTTGGCTGCCCTGCCCTGGCTGGTTCCTTTCTGCCGAACCCTGCGGTAGTGGTCGTGGCGGGGATACTGTGACCACGATCCCTTATTTTCAGATCCCAAACTTGACAGGTATGACCCCTGCATCTGCAGGAGATGGATTCCAACACTGCTCCCCCCTCAAGCTGAAAAAATGCAGATTTTAGCGAACATTCAACATAGCGTGGTCTCCGGCTCCATCGAATGGCCAGTTCTGTTAACATCCTTGTTAGAAGTATCTATGTGATTTTTCTTTAAATATTTTTAATGGCTTCAGAGACTGTGGATAAGTGAATCCGCGGATAATGAAGCTGCAGATAAGGCAGCCTTACTCTAGACCAGTGATGGCGAACTTTTGGCACTCCAGGTGTTTTGGACCACAACTCCCAGAATCGCAAGCTTTTATTGCCAACCACAAAGGACGGTGGGAGTTGTAGTCCAAAACGCACCTGGAGTGCTGAAGGTTCGTCACCACTGCTCTAGAATTTCCCCTAGTTCTGAAGCATAAGCCAGGCATAATTTGCCTGCCTCTGTGGCCACTAGCCCCCCCCACCCCCAGCGAGGTGGGTACTTGTTTTCCCAACCTCAGAAGACTGGAAAGGGGGGTGAGCCTCGGGCCAGCTACCTGAACCCATCAGGATCGAATGCAGGCCACGAGCAGGGTCTTGTCTGCAGAACTGCAGTTTAACCTCTGCACAACAATATTCTTTGAGGTGCTGAGGCCCGGAGGCAATGAGACCAAGGGACCGGTGTGTCTTTTTGGGCCACCAATGGCCCACCCTGATCAAGAAGAGGGAAAGAGGGGTGCCTCCCAATGTGGCCGGACTACACTTCCTATCCTCCTTCACCTCCGACTCTGTGCTGGCAAGGGCTGATGGGAACTCTCGTCTTGCCGTTTAGAGCTGCGGCTGGCCCTCGCCGAAGCCGAACGCCGGATCCACGAGAAAGAACAGGAGGTGCGGAGTTTGCAGGGGCAAGTGGAGAGGATCCAACTGGAGCTGGCTGAGTGGAAGAAAGAGGTGAGTGAACCACAAGCCGCCCGGGTGCACAGCTGACGGTGCGGCCACCTGCACAGGTCGGGAATCCAAAGGCCTCGACAACGGCCTTCTGCTATCAATCCCTGCCTCGTTTGGAGGAATACCTGTGTCCAAGGCGAGGCAAAGGGTATCATATTGACCGCCTATCGTCCAGATTAAAGCCTTCTAAGATCTGAGTTGGTATTCCTTGCCCGTTTCCTGTGATGGGATGTGTTTTTGTCCTCTAGCCGGCTGGGACCCGGGACTTCCGAGCGAGACGTCTGTCGGAAGACGCGACCCGTTCACATCGAAGCAGGGAGCAAGAGAAGGTGGGTGCCGGGTTTCATCCGCAGAGTGACGCTCAACCGTTTTCCTGTCGAGGGCTAGCTATCTTCTTTTGGGCTTTGGTCCTTGGGGGGAAAGAGAAGAGGTGGAGAGTTCAGCGGTTCGATTCACCGCCGGGGCCTCCCCGAACGGGGTGAGACTGGATGACCTCTAGGGTCCCAAAGGAAGCGTCGTTGGTTGACCGCGAGGCTGAAGCCAGCAGTCGGCATGTCCAGAAGCAGATGACTCCCTCCTGAATGGCCGGAGAGGGAGAGATGGTGAATTGTGGTCTAGCTTGTGATCCAGAGGAGGGGGTTTTTGGATAGGTTTCCTTGGTACTCAAATCCTGATTTTTGAATCAGGGCCTTGTGGGGACCGAGAGGCCGTCTTATGGTGGCAGCCGACGGAGCGCCAGTTCCTCCCGCTTGGAACAGCTGGCCGAGAAGCGAGGATCTGCTACCCGACCGAAGGGTGAGACGGGGTTTTTTGGTCTGTTTGTAGATAGAGCTCCGGGATTTTGGTCAGAGCCAGAGTTTCGATTCCCCTCTGTGCATCTTGCAAATTAGACCGAGCCTGGGTAGCCCTGGGCAAGCTGCACAGTGGTGATGCCTAGTGATGCTCTTATGATCCCATCATCCATCTTTTCCCCTCCATCTTTCTCAGGCTCGGCCCTTCGGAGCCCCAAAGCCCTCGGCACGGAGCGGAACCAGGAGGAGCTCAGGGCGGAAGTGTTGTCCCTGCGCCGGCGCTTGGAGGCCTCGGAGAACCAGCGGAAGAACCTCCTGGAGACCTGCTGGCAACAGCAAAGGACACGGGCTTGGGTTCAAGAGAGGCAGATGCCGCCGCTGGGCCTGAGAGCGGCCTCGTGGCAAAGGAAAAAGGAAGGGCACCGTCATCAGACTGGGTCGAAAGCACAGCACTCGGAGGGGAAAGAGGCCTTCGTGGCAGACGAGACCAATGGGAAGAGCGGAGCGCTCGAGCCCGGAGGCCAGAAGGCTCTGGAGGCTCAGACGGCGATGTTGCCATGTCCAGAAGAGGCCGAACCAGAAACGGGCACCCCCGACCCCCTTGTAGAGCCGGACCAAGAGGGGGTGCCCCCGATTGCCAAAGCAGAGGAGACTGAAACTTTGACCCAAGAGGATGGCCACGTGGAAGGGACGTGTGAGCCTGAGGAGAACCCCGAGGCCTTGCGCGAGACCGTCCGGGCTTTAGCCGCTGGCAAAGCCGAAGCCGAAGCCCGGGCCGGCCGGTTGGAGCAGAAACTCCAAACTTTGCAGGCCACGTTGGGGGGCCAGACGGAACGGTTGGCTCAAGCCTTGGAGGCTCAGAGGCGCCACGTGGAGGAGCTGGTGGCCGACGCCGAGGAGAAGGAGAGGCTGGCGAGCCGCCTGCGCCGAGAGCTGGAGGAGGCCACGAAAGACCTGGAGGAGGCCAGCGCCGAGAAGCGGCGCCTGCAGGGCCTGTTGGAGCAGCAGGAGGAAGAGCTGAGCGGCACCGGCGCCCGAAAGGCCACCGAGTGGCACGGAGACCGCCAGGCCACAGAGTGGACCAAGTCTCTCCTTGCCTGGGGGCCGAGAGACAAAGCCGCCAACGGGCACAGCGGCCTGGCTGCCCACACGGAGAAAGAGAAGCAGGCTGACGTACGTGGGTTTTTTTGCCTCCCCTCCGTGTCTGGAATCTTGGGAATTTAAGAACTACCGGTGGTGCCTCAACTTTACGAATGTAATCCATTCCGAATGCATGCTCTTAAGTCGAACTGCTCTTAAGTCAGGGTACCTACCTGGAAAAAAAAATAAGTTTCAAAAGAAAAAAGATTGTACATCAAGCAGAGCATATGTAAAATGTGTCAGGTGGCAGTTAAAACACCAACGGTTTTCTGCTCATAAGTCGGGCTGCTCTTAAGTCGGGGCACTTTTTAGAGTCATAGCCAAAGGTGGAATCTATCTATCTATCTATCTATCTATCTATCTATCTATCTATCTATCTATCTATCTATCTATCTATCTATCTATCCATCCATACACACACACACACACACACACACACATATCCATCCATCCATCCAACTTTTTCCTGTGTTATTGAGGCTTCCCTGATAAATCAGAATGTCTAATCAGAACCAAAATAATTCCTCACCTCCGTCTTAGTTGTCATTCAGCCTCTATCTGATCAGCTCTCTCTGATCTACCCTGCCTGCAGTTTCAATCTTCTTAAAGCCATAGGATCTCTCTCCAGAGTGTTTCACATCTCTTGGGTGGACTCCCATTGACCTGTCTGTCTAGTGGCCTGATAGTTTCTCAGAGAGGATTGCTTTGATGGTTATTGAATTTGCACCGTTACTTACATGATGGTCTGCTTATTTTGTCTCTAGCTGGAGACTTTTCTGGCCCAGCTCCTGCGGGAGAACCAAGCCCTTCGCCATGAACTGATCCACTGGGAGGCGATGGTCGCGGAAAACGGAGAACTTGATTCCTCCTCCATTTCCTCAGCGCTTCACGGAGAAGCCACAGCTGGCAGAGGTGAGATGCCTAAAAGAATCGTCGGCGTGGAATATGGGAACGGAGAAGTGCCACCGTTCTCTACCGCATTGGGGGTCAATGAGCCTAGTCCTCATTGAGGTGGGGGACAACAGAAGGCCACTCGCTTCCTTCGGAAGGGGACAGATCTGTGACACACATAGTCCGGCGCAGCCCCTGTCAGTGTTTCTAAGACCAAAGGCCCCCCACAGTTCAGATGTTCAGATGTTTAGAGCTCTGGATGAAGGAGGGGGAAGGCTTTAAAAAAAACCCAAAGAAAGTCTTAACACGCTCAGTGGCAATGGAATAGCTTTGGTCTTTGACCTGACGGGCTTCATTCCAGTTCTGCCGGTCAAAAACAAGGCAGGATGGGGACTCTCAGGAGGCACCCCGAGATCCGTGCACGTGTGCATGCATCGGTGCACCTGCGCGAAGGAGGGAAGGGAGCGCGGGGAACTCTGAAGCACCCACCGCTCTGCCCTGCAACGTTTTCTGGTAGGCGGCGGTCGTTTGCCGGCTGCGTTTCCAAGCGTCTGAAAGCCCACGCTCCACAGGGGTGTCGCGCAGCTTGTGCTGCAAGGCTGGCCCTGCGAGGTCGGCGGATGTTGGTTTTCCCCAGGCGGAAGTCTGAGCCATTGCCGGTGACGGTGGTGAAATCTGCAGGAGCCTTTGATCTTTTTGTCTTCGCTCCAGGTTGCAATTCCCCACCCCACCCACCCCCCCCCCCCGGCTTGTTCACAAAGCGTCCCGCTGCGTGGCAAACCATCTTCTCATCTGTGCGATAGAGGGGACGTTTGCAGTCGCTGGGGAACTTTTGCATGTCTCTCTTTGAGCCCCGAAGGCAAAATGGGGTCCCCCTGTTTCTTTTGACACACACACACACACCCCCTCTCCAGGTCTTCTTACTACCTCTCAGAGAGGGTAGCCGCGTTAGTCTTTTCAAGAATTTCAGGCAAAAAAAAAAAAAAGAAAAAAAAAACAAAACAAAACAAAACAAAACAAACAGACACAAACATGTGGCACCTTAAACGTGCACGAAACGTCACATTAAAATATGAAAGTTAGTCTTTAGGGTGCCACATGTTTGTGTCTTTTGTTTTGTTTTGTTTTTCTTTGATTTTTGCCTTAATTGCTAACTCTCAATGCCATTGGCAGGGCATCGTAAGCAGGTGAAGACACCAGCTGGGGAATACCCTGAAGCCAATGGTGAGCCCCTGTGTGAGACCGGATGCTGGACTGGACGGGCTGTGGTGGCCTGTTCCAGCAAGGCGGTTCTTAGGTTCTTCGCTAATAACCCCGGGTTCTGTGTCTTGCAGTTCTCCAGGCATCCCGGAAGGTGGCGCTCCTTATACAGGAGAGCCAGCGAGATGAACAGACCCAAACGGACGGTGGGCACGAGGTGGCTGCCCAGCCTCGTCGCCGGGAGCGCGTCTCGGTGGCCTTTGATGACACCCAGTATGAACCTTACGGCCTGCCAGAAGTGGTTATGAAAGGTATGGGGTGTCCCGTTGATGGATCCTGGCACATCCACTCAAATTGTGGGCTGGGAGAGTAAGAACAGACAAAAGAAAATATTTTTTTGCACCAGCGCGTTGTTAGTCTGTGGAACTCCCTGCCACAGGAGTTGGTGATGGCATCTCTGGCCTGGATGCCTTCCAAAGGGGGATTGGACAGATTCCTGGAGGAACAGTCCATCGCAGGTTACAAACCATGATGGAGATGTGTGTCATCTCCAGGCTTAAAACTGGGGCACTTCAAGGACCAGATGCAGGGGAGTGGTATCAGGAGACAGAGATCTAGTCTTTTGTGCTCCCAGAGGCATCTGGTGGGGCCACTGTGAGATCCAGGAAGCTGGACTAGATGGGCCTTTGGCCTGATCCAGCATGGCTCTTCTTATGTTCTTATGACTACCTCTCCCAGAATCCCCTGTTCAGCTGGGCACTTGTAGTCCATAAGGGATCCTCTTTTCTGTTTCTGACTCCAGGACGACCCTGGGGAGGGGGCTCGCAAATCCAGATATGACATTCACAGCTTTTCCTGCTCGTTTTAGAACAACCTCTGGGAAGAAAGACCTTCTCCTCATTCAGATCTTTACTCTCTCTCTCCCGCTGCAGGATTTGCTGACATCCCCGAAGGGCCTTCCTGCCCGTATGTCCTCCGACGGGGCATTTTGGGGAGCGCCCCTGTTGCTCAGCTGGCCCCGAAAGCAGAACCCGAAGAGGACGGGCTCGAACCGGAGGAAGAGGAGGCGTCAGGCATCTGAGAACACAACCGCCCACCCACCCCCAACCCCGGTGAGAAATCCGGGTGACAAATAGCGCCACCGCCCCCCACCGTCACCACCTTCTTCAAGCCAGGCGGGGGATCTCGGTGTTAAATAGCCATACCCTGCATCCACGGGTTCAGCATCCACAGATTCATCCATCCACGGTCTGAAACATTAAAAACAAAATCCTAGAATACAACCCATGTATTTCTAAACGTGAACTTACCAGAACTGGCCACTAGAGAGGGCTAGATACCTTGCTATATATAGCATTAGGTATACAGGAGGACCCCTGGATCCAGTGATACCGGGGATCAGTGGATACGGGGGTCCTACATGCTCGTGGTGAGTTCTCCCACGCTGGAGGCATTCAAGAGAAGTTTGGAGAACCACCTGGAAGATGATACGCCTCAATTTGCATTCCTGCACGGTGCAGAAGGGTGGACTTGATGGCCAACCTCATTATTCTATGATTTTTGATGATCTTTCCCAGGGAAATTTTGCTTTCTCACCAGGTGCCCACCCAATGTAGGACAGTTTCGAGATTTTGGCCTCCATCGTTAGACCTCTGCTTCTCCCCCACACACACACATCTCCTAATCTTCTTTCCAACCCCCCACCCACCTCAGATTTCCTAATTTTTCCAGTGTGAGCCATTTTTGATGCATCTTCTGCTTCATTCTGGATTTTTAAAATTTTAACATCTGTGCCGATATTTCTGCAGCCGACTGTGGAAAAGATTAACGGCTGGGGTGACCCACGCACAAAGAGGCTTCCTTCTTGGCTGTTCCCCACCCAGACAGCAAAAATAAATAAATAAATAAATAAATAAATAAATAAATAAATAAATAAATAAATAAATAAATAAATAAATAAAAAGGAGGGGGAAAAAACAAACCCTGATTGGGAAGTAAAACACATTAATCCCTCCAGCTGGAAATGTATTTATTTCTGTGGTTGAAACGTGACTTGTTGTTGAACCATGAAGGAGGGGGTGGTTTGCAGACCTCACCTGGAAGAAAGGGGAAAATGGGAGTTTCAAAAGTCTGCCCTCCCCAAATTTGTACACACACCCAGTCCCCATCATTGAACAACAAAATAAAGTAAAGGAAACGAAAGTATTAATCAAAAACACAATAAAGGCGACTAAAGAACCCTGTGTCACCTGGCGGCTTATTCTGTTTAACAATCTTTTTATTTATTATTTATTTATTTATTTATTTAAATTTTTAATTAAAGATTATAAAACTACAATACCAAAAAAAAAAATGAACAACAAAATACAGTAAAGGAAAAGGAAGTATTAATCAAAAACACACACCAATATGACATAAATGTAACACAAATATAACAATTTTTTATTTTTATTTATTTATTTATATTTGAGTATTTTTTTACCCAGCCTTTCTCCTTGGATTTCATTTAGGGCTGCTGCCTCCCCCCCGCCCCGACCCTGGCACCCTCATACTGCCATTCTCCAGGGGAGGAGGGGGATGATGGAAGTCAGAGTGTCCAACCCATCCTGGAGTGTTTGGGAAGGCTTTTAAAAAGAAAACCCACAAATGATGCCACTGGATTCTTCGCTGGGGACGGCTCCATCTTTCCTGCATTTCTCCCTTGGTGGAGATATTTCTCCTCAAGGGATGACCCTCCCCTTAATTCCCCCCCACACACAAACACGCCTTGGCCTGGATTTCCCCACCCCAAAGGGTTAACCCACACCACTCTGCTTGCGCATCCACATGGCCTCCCTGTGGGTCTTGGAGTCTGGTTGCCAGGGCAGCCTAGGGTGGGCTTGTTTTTTTGTGGGGGGGTGGGGCAGCGAGAGATCTGGGAAGTGGGGAGGGGGGCGGCAGGCTGAAGGAAGTGGTGGTGTGGTGGTTGGGGGGCTGTTGCCGTGGGGAGCGTGTGTGTGTGTGTGTGTGTGTGTGTCCTGTGGGGCGAGGCTTCACCTGTCTCCCTGCATCCACGCGAGCATCCGCCCAGGGAGGAGCCGCTGCAGAGAAGAAAAGAGAGGGGGAAAGAGTAAGTCGATGATGCAGGGGGGATGATGCTCAAGGATGCTAGAGCGGGTACCAGCGGGATGCTGCTCAGGGATGCTGGGGCGGGTACCAGCGGGATGCTGCTCAGGGATGCTGGGGCAGGTACCAGCGGGATGCTGCTCAAGGATGCTAGGGCGGGTACCAGCGCTGGTCTGAATGTGTCCCTCTCCCCCACCCTCTCCCCCGGCCTCTGTTTCTTCTTCTTTAAGCCCCCCCCACCCTTTAGGCATCACTGCTTCCCCCTCTCCTCTCAGGTTTTTGCATCCTTGGGGAAGGAGCTTTGGGGAGGGGGGGGAGGCAGGTTTGCAGTGCCTGGCATGGACCGGGCTGGTTGTGGGGAAGAGGAAGAGAAGGAGGAGGAGGAGGATGCCTGGGGGGGGCATAAGATGTGCCATTTGCCCCTGCGAGACATAAAGCAGGCGCATAGTGTCCCCCACCCCACCCCCCCCCCCATGGAAGAGAGCTATGAGACAGCATTAAAGGCAGCCTGGGAGTGTGTGCGTGGATGGAAAGCAAAACCGCAAAAAAAATACCACCACGAGGCCATGGGGTTGATTTGGAAGGGATCTCTCTTTTAGGAGGGTCGGGGTAAGTGTGTGTGTCTCTTCCCCCCTCCTGTTGATGCCATTGAGAGAAGGGTCCGGGTACCAAGAGGTGGCGCAGGGGCCAGGGAGGAGCGTGACCTGCGTGTGTCTGTCTCTCGATGCGGGGACCCCGGTCGAGAGAATAAGGGACCCTTGGAAGACAGGGGCCACCCCGGTGGGGTGATGGCAACGGGGCAGGCTGGTGTGGTGTGCCAGGCAGCGCGAGGGCCAGTGTGATGCTCGACAGTGTGTGCGTGTGTGTGTCTTTGTGGGGTGGGATGCGGGTGATAAAAGTGTGTTTTCTTGTGTGGGTGAACTGAAGGCGTGGGTGGACTCTCCTGTTTGTGTGGCAAGCACAACGGTCGGTGTGGAAGGATGTGTGTGGTTGTGGTACACCGGGCCGAGCTGTCAGGTGGGTTAAATTCAAGGTTGGTCTTGTCCATGTGAGGAGAAACCTGCTTTGGTCACACACACAAAAGCTCAAATGTGAGGTGTGTGGGGTTTTTTTTTATTTCTTTCGTGATTGCTACAATGCCTTTCTCTTGCAGACATCAGGAGAGATACCATATATAAAGGAAAGGATTAAGAGGATGGAGCAAACACAGTGGTGTGTGGAATGTGTGAGACAGAGAGCCTGCTAAAGTGTGTGTGTCTGTGTGTGTGTGTATGTGTGTGTGTTGCATATAAACATTGATGACAATTTGACACCACGTGCATGCAGGGCCCCTAAATCTGAGGGTGACACGGTTATTTGTCAAATTGTTGGACATTACGCGAAGACATTTGTGAGAGAGACACACACCCAGGATGAAAATACATGAGTGTTTGTTTGTTTTTAAATGGGAAATTCTGTGTGAGATTATGCATTTACCCAAAAAAAAAAAAAAATGTAACAAAAGCCTTATACTCTTGCATGAGAATAAAATCCGACATCTGAAGGACAGGGAAGGAGAAACTGGAATAATTTTCTATAAAACAGAATAAGCCTATTTATGCATAAAAGGGTTTGGGGTTATATTTGAATTTTTGAAGAGCCTTGGTGTGTATATGTCTGTACACACACACCATTCAGCAATATATGGTTGTATTGCCATGTAGGTGTTGTGTGAATAAGTTGCTTCTTCATACAGGCAATACAACACACACGGTGGGAAACACTTGCACTTTTGTGAGGATAAGTGTGTGTGTGTGTGTGTGTGTGTGTGTGTGTGTGTGTGTGTGTGTGTGTGTGTGTGTGTGTGTGTGTGTGTGTGTTACAAACGCTGTGTGAAGGAAAATATATTAGGATGACTTCTGTGTAACCAGATGTTAAGATTCAAGAGGCTGGAGGGGGGGGGACTTCCCTGCCCCAAAGGTGAGCCTGGCCCAGCAGGCTTCCATATTACACAGAACGCCTCTTTAGACAGAGTGTAACCGAGACCAATCTTCAGGCATAGAGACCACACGCAAGGCAGAGAACCACGTGTTTTAAGCAGACAATTCTTTCGCAAACAGGCTTCTGGCCTTCAAAATAGACCTTTTCTGCTGAAAGAAGAATGTTGTGCCACTCAGAAGCTTGCTACACTGGAAGCGTAGTTCACACTAGAGATTTTGCCTTTTATTTCAATGGCTTAGGAGGGGTCCCCTCTTCACAGCAAGCCACCTGCCAGTCTATTACCAACCCAACAGTTTTCTCTTGCCCCCCCCCCCCAAAACCCGGCTTCTGGGATCAGTCGATCCAGGGAGTGGCATGATGCCCAGAAATTTCGGTGGAGAGGATCATTTTCCTTTCTCGTGTGGTTTGTGGCAAGCGCCAGGGGAATCGGCCTGAGAGGGAAGGTAGCCTTTAATTGAATTGTCTCCGTTTAATTGGAGTCATCCCTCAGATCTTGAAGGTTGGCGGGGGTCCCATCCATACCCATCGCTGGCTTCTCCTCCTCCTTCTGAGTCACTGCTCCTCCCGGCACCACCGGGTGGGGAGGCATCGGTCGCAGGTTTCGAAGCATATCCCCCTCGCTCACACGCAGACACAAATGCACGATTACAACCCAAATCCACAGATCTTCCTTCCAAGAGTCTAATGGAAATGTCTTCTCCAAAATCCATCACAGCCTCAGAGGTGAGTGTATTAATTAATAGGGGCCAGAGGTGCAATCTAGACCTTAGATTCCTGTCCGCAAGAATTACCCCAGAATTGAGTAAACCTTTGGGATGGGGGTGGGGTGGGGTGCGACATTGGGGTCCCTTCCTGGCTGAATTTGTTCCTTTTATATTTTCTGGTGGCAGATATCATCCATTCTCTGATCTTCCACTTCTACGCCCTTTGGAGGTGGGTCTCCAAGTCCCATTCTGGGACAGCCAGTTCGTAAACTAATGTACGTTGGTGCACGTACATTATCTATGGTGACCTTTTCCTCTTTAAGTGTGGCAGACATGTTATGCTTTTTTTAAAAAAACTAGTTTTATAAAAAGGCCCTTGAAGGCTCTGGAATTGTCCATAACTATTGTGTTACCTAATGACGCAAAATAAGTTCAGTAGAATCTGAAGATTCGTACTCCCAGGTAAACAAAATAATTTGACTGCAACCTGGACTGCTGGAAACAGCTGGAGAACAAGACTGTAAATACTTTTCCACTCTGTGTGTGTTTGTGTGTTGGTATGTTGTAACACTTCTTGTCTTGAATATTTTGGGACATGATTTGTCTCCTAACACAGTTTTCTAGCCTGATAATGCTACTTGGGGAGGTGTTTTTGGTGTGCGGGGAGGGCTGAATGCAGCTGAGATCTAGACAGATGGTTGCCAAAAAACCCAAAAAAATGGAGAAGCAGGGGGCCAAACCAAACTTCACATTATGCTGCATTTTCTGGGGGTGGGGGTGGGGAAGGGTTTATCAGAAGGAACGATCCTGTCTAAGTTATGTTATTTTTTTTTTCTTTAAATGAATGCTTAGCAATGCAACACTCCGATTCGGAATCACATGACCCTTTTAAACAGGTTAAGAGATATTTTATTTTATTTTATTTTATTTTTGAGTATTTTTACCCTCGCCTTTCTCCTTGGAAAAGGACCCAAGGCGGCTTACAGTAAGGAGAGAAAATATACGGTCATTTACAATTAAGACATACAGGGAATTGAGGGGATATCTTACAGCATTAGAAGGCAACATTGAAACTAACAATTAATAACATAATATCAGTGCAATCACACACATTCTGTTTGAGAAAGAGGGAATTGAGGGGTAGAGCATTATAAGGCAACATTGAAACTAACAATTGATAATATAGTGTCAGCGCAATCACACAAGGAGAGATGGAAACACAAAGTTATAAGTGGTTGTAAACACAAAGTCTTTGTAGCCATGTATGGTAGATTCATATAATTACTGTACTGTCGGGAAGTTGAGTCATGGCTACTGGACTTCTTTTTTGAGAGATAGAAATGTTTCGCTGCTCATCCAAACAGCTTCATCAGTCTGAGATAAATATCACAGTAAATTGAGGAAAAGAGATCCCTGCCAGACAGCAGGACAATTATTGTACACTGCCCAGAGTAGCCCTAGAGCTTTTGGCTTTTATTAATCCGTGACCACCTTGCTCCCAACTGGCTTTTTTCATCCGTGACAACCTTACTCCTTATTGGCTTTGGACCCATAAATTTAGCCACTGGAAATTCCGGAGGGTGGCGAGGGGTTATGGAGCTCACACACTGCCTCTTCTCTGTACCATCTTGCAGTGAATTATCCACCGCCGCCACCGATGCCTCCGACCATCTGCCCTCCTGACCACCATGGCTCCATGCCGGTTGTCTGCTACCCATCCAAGGAATCCATCCTGAGCCCAAGGACGCCAGAACACAGCGCTGTGATGCGCCGAACCACGGTCTTGGCCCTCTTTTCCGTGGTCCTGGTCTACCTGATCACCGGTGCTTTTCTCTTCCGCCTGCTGGAGCAGCCCTATGAAACGCAGCAGCAGGTGAAAATCCGAGCCTACCTGGAGCAGTTCTTGAAAACGCACCAGTGTGTCGCTCCCGAAGAACTGGAAGAGCTTATTGAGGTGAGACGAGGGTGGCTGGATGGGGTGCTGGCTGGGGGATTTGGGGCATTGTAGTCACCGGAAAGGAACATTCCCAGGGGACGTTCGGGTGCAAAGGTTAAGGTTTTGGGATAACCAAGTTTAATCTGAACTGTTGGCCCTTCGAATAAAGCATTCTGACCTGACTTTGTTTTATAACATTGTTGTTGTTGTTCAGTCGTTCAGTCGTGTCCGACTCTTCGTGACCCCATGGACCAGAGTTTGCCAGGCCTTCCTATCTTCCACTGCCTCCCGGAGTTTTGTCAAATCCATATTGGTTGCCGTCCTCCTTTCCTTTTGCCTTCCATCTTTCCTAACATCAGGGACTTTTCCAAGGAGTCCTCTCTCCTCATGAGGTGGCCAAAATACTGGAGCCTCAGCTTCAAAATCTGTCCTTCCAGGGAACATTCGGGGTTGATTTCTTTCATGATGGATAGGTTTGATCTCCTTGCAGTCCAGGGGACTCTCAAGACTCTCCTCCAGCACCACAGCTCACAAAGCATCAATTCAAATCAATTTCATCAATCAAACACTATAAACAATGTTTATAACATTGTTATAAACTTGTAAACTGCCCAGGGTAGCTTTCTGCATGATCACACGGTATATAAACTGAATAAATAAATAAATAATTTCCCCCCTCCCCCTTCCTCCTAGCATGTAGGTGAGGCCATGGGCGTTGGCGTGGAGCCCGCTTTGAACGCCACGAACGTGAACAGCTCCCACTGGGACGTGGGCAGCGCCTTCTTCTTCGCCGGCACCGTCATCACCACTATCGGTACCCAGGGATTGACTGGGCGATGGGCGGAGGGGGAGGGAGCCACAAAGGGGGAGGGGGGAACGGGAGTCCTGGAAAATGTATGGCAGAGTTTTGAATTTGGGACGAAAATTCACTTCACTATGCAGGAGAATTTCCAGCATAGTTTCCAGGCCGTGTTTTTCATTGTTAGAGAAACCGTCTTTGAAAAAAATAAACCACACACACGCACACACGCACACGCACGCACAACGCAAACCAAGATTGTGAGGAGGTTTATTGCACGCTGAGATTGTTCATGTCAGCGGTGCCCTTTTGCTGCCTTGGGTTTCTCACCCTTTTCCAAACTAAAACCAGGAGGATGATGCCCATCATGACCCCAGCCTCCTGCCCGTTGTGGGTCCTGCAGGCGTGCGTGTCGGACTACCGTTCCCTTCCCTTCCAGCCCGTAGGCTCTCTGGGGATAATGGGAGATATTCCTCCTCCCCATCTTAGACCGCTGGGAAATGAACAGATCCTGGGGAAGAGCATCAGGAAGATTGATACTGAGGCAAATTTTATTTAATTTTTAATTTTTGCTGACTCAGTGTCTTCCTTCTCCCGCCTGACAGGGTTCGGCAACATCTCACCCAAAACCGACGCAGGCCGCCTCTTCTGCATTTTCTACGCCCTTGTGGGGATCCCTCTTTTTGGGATGCTGCTGGCCGGAGTCGGGGACCACTTGGGATCTTCCCTCCGGAAAGGGATTGGCAAAGTGGAAGACATTTTCTTGGTGAGGAGGAAAAAGAAAACACACTCACGCACCCTTCTTCCACTCCTGCGTTGTTTTTCTCAACATGCAAACAGCCGGACGAGCTCAGTGCTTAGCTTTGCTTTTTTGGCATCTGCTCGCTTGCCGGGCATCTAAAAGGATGGCCGTTTCTCCCACAAATTGATCACCTTGGGGCTTGGCTGGATGGCCAGGTGGGAGCTAATAGGATCGCTTATGGATTCGGCTAATAGGATCACTTACGGTCATGCAGAGGTACACTATCACATTTGGTGCGGTCCCCGCATCCACGTGGCATACGCCCCTCAAGTGACCCTGTTTGGCCCACCTGCCTTTAAACGGAAATATTAAAAATGAACAAAGGCCGTTACTTCACATCCATTTTATACCGCAACAAATTATATTGCGTACTATCATTTGTTGGCATCACGTGGTTTTGTCACTCTTCCTGCGTCCCCATGGTCACACTTTATTTATTTGTTTATTTGTTTGTTTGTTTGTTACAACGTATATGCCGCCCACTACCCAAAGGTCTCTGGGTGGCTTACAATCAAAAAATTAAAACAGTCAAAACACAGAATATCAATAGATAATTAACACAATAATAAAAACCTTACACTAAAATCACTACACTAAAATTGCCAACAGAGGACCCACAATCTATATTGTGTCAATTAAAAAACTTCTGGAACAGGAAGGTTTTTACTTGGCGCCGAAATGTCAGCAATGTTGGCGCCAGTCGGATAATTTTGTTGTTACGAAACTGATGTCACCTCACGGGCTAATACCACATCAAAGTGCCTTCATTTATCGTCGTTCTGTGGCCATTTTGTTTTGTTTTGTTAAATAAAACCGATAGTACATTGATGCAGTGGACCCTCATCTAACAAACGGTTTGTAGAACATAAAATCTGTACAACATAAAAAAATCCCAGAGATAGGGGAAATTTGCTTAACAGAATAGTCTATGGGGCGAATCCGTACAACATAATTAGGGATGACTCTGTTTTCAATGCATTCCTGTGGGAAATCTGTAGAAAGGAAATTTGCTTAACGGAATTTTATGCGGAAAGAATTAATTCCTTTATACAAGGCACTACTGTATATCGATTTTCATTTGCCATTTTTAAAACTTTGCTTACTGTCTCTTCCTCAACCACTGATTCCCCCCACCAACCTCTCCTCTCCTTCCTGTGTGCCCCCACCCTAGAAGTGGCAGGTGAGCGCCACCGTTGTACGGGTCCTCTCGGCTTTACTCTTCATCCTCTTCGGGTGCCTCCTCTTCATCTCCCTGCCCACCATCATCTTCCAGCGGGTGGAAGGATGGAGCCTCCTGGAGAGCGTCTACTTCGTGGTGGTCACGCTGACCACCATTGGCTTTGGGGACTACGTGGCAGGTGGGTGTCTCAGCGGAAGCCAGAGAATAAGGGGCAAGCGATGCTCCCCTCCTTCCTGCAAAAAGGTAGGACCTGCTAGATTCCTATTTAGGGTTAAGTGGGCTGGTGAAACAACCTGTGGCTGAGACCTGTCTTCCCTTCACAGTAAGCAAGCTTCCGGGTTAGACAGATCCCTTCTACAAGCTCAGCATTTTAATTTTCCAAAATTAAGCAAGGAGATCTTCTTAACTGTTAGAGTAGTACAACAATGGAACCAAGCTGTACAATGGTCAATCTCTCTCTCTCTCTCTCTCTCTCTCTTTCCAGGTGATACAAAAAGTGAGGACCATATCTGGTACCAGCCATTGGTTGTGGTCTGGATCCTACTTGGGTTAGCTTATTTTGCTTCCATCCTTACGATGATCGGGAACTGGCTTCGGGTGTTGTCTCGGCGGACAAGGGCCGAGGTAAGGACCTCCCATTTTAAAATGTCCTTGCAGCCATTGACCGGTGTTCTGTTTTTCTATCATTCTCATTATCCTACTGTGATACGCTGGTGTTATCATCATACAATAGCTCCGTGTCGTGCACACACACACACACACACAGACACACACACACACACACACACACACACACACACAAGCCGGCACGAGCAGGAGGTATTCAAATCATAAATAAAACTAAAATTAACCTAAAATAAAATAAAATTAAGCTACTCGTAGGGCACTATAACATGCTTGATTTCCCCTCTGTTCTTCCAGCTTCCAATAAGCAGGACATAAATGGGCTTTATACATAAATTGGTTTTTGCTGCCAGATGGGTGGTATGTATGTATGTATGTATGTATGTATGTATGTATGTATGTATGTATGTATGTATGTATGTATATGTATAAATAAATAAATAAATAAATAAATAAATAAATAAATAAATAAATAAAAAGGTGAAGCCTGCTATTCCTAGAACCACGGATGTCCACAGGGTTGGTCCAAACTTTCTGGATCCTACAATAATTTCAATTTCCACCTGCAGAGACAGGCACACTGGGCTGTGGCTGCATGAGATATGGCCACAGGTTGTATTAAAAGACTGCTGCGCATCTCCACTATCATCACCCCCAAATCCTCCCAAATAATCTTGCCTTGAGCGTTTCTCTTTCCTGGCGCCCGAGCTGTACATAATAACACATGGCAAAGAGAGACGAATCTGTAACCACCCAAACTTGGAGCATTTCCCATTTTGCCCATTAATAAAAAGCCCAGATGGCATCCATTTTGCGGGCCAGCTCATTAAGAGCTTGCTTAATTGAAAGCCAATTCTTTCCTCACTAATCCTGGCATTCAGAGATGTGGCCATAAAATGGTGTTGGGGGGGGGGTTCCCTGTAGGGTCATTTGGAATTTGCATATTTCAAAGCGCCCCTATAGGGGGGGGGGACTGGAAATAATACTGGGCTTTTCCCTAATACCAGTCAAAGACTGTGTCTTGTATTTTTGGAGCGGTGATAATGATAATAATCAGAATTATAAAAACACATTGACTGGTACTATAGGACAGATAACCGCTTTAAGCAAAAAACCTCAGAATCTGTTAAGTATCAGCGCAGGATGAATGCTGTTCATAATAATGTCATTTCCCCCCCCTGTAGCTCTGATGGTGTTGTTTCTGAGATTTGCAACTGCTTATAATACAGTGTGAAATTTCTTGATCTTGTTCACAAAGCTCCAGTAACTATGGGGACCACGGAAATGTGCTTCACCCAGACGTTTTGACTGCCGGGTCTTTGTATTTTCTGCTGTTGTTGTTATTGTCGTTGCTGTTGCTGTTCGTGTTGTTGTTGTATATCCCAGCCTTCTCCTAAAGAGTGGGCGCAAGGTATTCACACCCAGAATAACACATATATTTAAAGCCACAATAAATGAAGGCATTAACACTAGATCAACCTTTTGATGTAACAAGGGACTAGTTTTTGTAATGTAGCTTTTACAAAGAACTAGTTATTTTTGTGACTATATCACAAAGAAATGGTTACTTTGTTGCTAATCATAAAGCATATTACAAATAGTTACTACTTCTGGTAACCACTCACACAGTTTAATAAGAACCCAGCAGAGTGGTGTAACGTTTCTGCAGGTGGTCCCCAAAAGCAGAGGATTCGGGGGAAAGTTGTTAATGGGTTTTTTTCCTCTCCCTCCCTTCCTGCCTGCCTCCCATCCCACCACCACCAACCCCACAGATGGGAGACCTGACTGCCCACGCAGCATCCTGGACCGGGAACGTGGCATCGCAGCTCCGCGCACCCAACCTGGCCTTTCCGGACAAGCTACACCGAATGGGCACGCTGAAAGGGAAACTGTCTCCATCGGCCATGTTGCAGCCCGGCGAGAACGGGGAGTCCATGCTGCCTCCCCCACGGACTGAACCATTGCCGCCCCCGGCCCCGGTGGCACCCCCTGCCCCTTTGCCCCCACCGCCGTGCCCCAGCCCGTCTCCTGCCCCTGCCCGCCGGGTGGCCCAGCTGAACGCCCGCAATGCCGTCGCGCTGCGGCCCATTGACTATTCCGGCGAAAACCTAGCCTTCATCGACGAGAGTTCGGATGCTTTGAGCGACAGTGGGCCACCCTCCGCCCGGCTGCCCCGCCGCGCCCGCCCCCGAGCCCGGCACCGGGCGACCCTGGCCGAACCTCCTGGGTTGGCCATGGTCCTGCTCAGCCTCACCCAGGACAAAGGCGAGCCGGTCTAAAGGCCTGAGATGGAGCCAGCGTTTGAGCTAGAGCGAAACTCCAGTGGTCCTGGCTCTTGTTTTTTGACACAGGGTGCTAACGGAACGAACCATGAATTGACCCGGAGCAGGGTCCCACCCTTATACTGCCAACTGGGCCTTCTTTCTTTCCATCCACGTCTGCGGCGCACTTCCTCGCTGCATGATGCTCTGCCTCCCCGCGAGCATTGGGAAGCGCCCACGCCAGTTGTGTGTTGTCTTTGAACCTCCTGGACCGAACGACCCTCGGGCGGAGGGTGGAGGGGCCCTGGCCGGGCCCGCCGACCAGCCTGCTCCCTCTTGCATGCCGTCCTGAGCACTATACACCCTCCAGCACATCCGCACACCTCTTGCTTTTGTGAGTCGGCGCAACAGGGTGGGGCGAGTTCCTTTGCTTGAGATGGGGATCGTGGGAGTGTCACCTCTCCCTGAGGGTCTTGGGAATGGCTGCTTCCCCTGAGCATCCTGGGGCGGTGGCTGTTTTGAACTAGGCATGCCGAAGGGCAGAAACAGACAGTAAAGACAGCCTAACATTAGAAGAGGAAAATCCTCAACTAATGAAAGCATCTCAGTATCATGGCAGGAACATCTCTCTCTCTCTCTCTCTCTCTCTCTCTCTCTCTCTCTCTCTCTCTCTTTGCAAGTTAACTGGTGGTTGTCAGGCATTAATATTTATTTATATTTATTTATTTTTATATTTACATACCGCCCAATTTTCCCGAACGGGAACTCAGGGCGGTTAACAAGTATAACATACAACAACAACAACAACAACAACAACAATAATAATAATAATAATTGGTTGCACAAAATGACATGTAAGAAAATCAACAGCAAACAGTAGAACCTGCATTTAAAAAGCTAAAATTCAAGATAAAAACTGAGGCAAGATGGCGAAAACAAACAGACATACAGTACAAGCTAGTGATTCCCTACTTTGATCGCCGAACGTGGCCGTATAGAGCCAGGTTTTTAGCAGGTTTTTAAATACGAGATTCCTTTGAAACCCGATTTTACAAATGCCGAAATCTGTTCTCTCTTGCATTAATGTTCCCCCCGCCCTAACTCTAACGATGAGCTGTCTATAATGTCTGCTTCTGGCGTCACCGGGATATTTCTGCACTTTTAATGCAGGGACGAATTTTAGGGCTCATCAAGGAAAAGTGGAATCGTTTGTGAACGCACAAACGCGCAATCCAGGTTTGTAGCTTACACAGGCCCGTTCTTTAAGGCACTGTTTTATGAGTTGCCTCTGGGAAGTTTAAATGGCCGTTTCTAAAGAATGTTAGCATGCTGTCTTAAAAGGAAGGCCTCTGTCCTCATATCCCAGGTAGCAGTGAAAATATGAAGTACCTAGACCGGAGTATAGGACTGGGGCTCCCATCTCTTCCCATCTTCCATCCGTCACTTCACAAACGTGCCTGTTCTTGAGTCTGTGTGTCTCGGAAGCATTTATTTGACTTGGGTGGGTGGGATGGTGGGGGTCTTGTCTTCCAGAAATTAAAACCAAAATGACACAAGAGTCATTCCGGTCTCTGAGCTTGCATTAATCTTCAAGGGCCATATATGTGCGCCTCTCTCTCTCTCTCTCTCTCTCTCTCTCTCTCTCTGTGTGTGTGTGTGTGTGTGTGTGTTCTTCTGATCCAGGGAAGGCCCACTCCAGGCATGCTGCCACCTGAGGCCATGAGCTCAAAGGCTGCCTCTCTCATTCCAGAGAACGGTCTGATTGGTTCCTGACCCATTCCCAGCGTTGGGGATGAGAGAGCGTCCTTCGCCAAAGATGAAAAACCAGACATTTTGCTGAGGGGGAGTAAGCCACCAACTCTGTCCCAAGGTGTAGAACAAACTCCTCCATCCCTTATATAGCATCTTCCATCATCTGCACCAGTGGTTCTCAACCTGTGGGGTCCCCAGATGTTCCTGGACTGCAACTCCCAGAAGCCTCCACCACTCGCTGTGCTGGAAGGGGCTTCTGGGAGTTGCAGTCCAGGAACATCTTCCAGGGACCCACCGGTGGAGAACCACTGAATTCTGCACCTTGAGGCGACCAGCTCACCTAGTGGCTAGTGACAGAACTAGTGCTGAACTGAGGAGAATATGAAGAAGGAAGAGTTAAATCTAAAAGGAGCAACCACAACCCTCCATTTTTTCGCCCTCCTTTAATTGCCAGGATTCTTCGCTGGCACAGTTAATGTGGGAGAGATTATAGGATATGTAGTCTTTAAAAAATTACCTCAGAGGCAACTTGTGGTCTATATCAGGATGATGGCATCAGAGGAATAATAAAAATGGTTAGATCCAGTGGTGTGGTAAGGGAATTTGAGATTATTGACAAAGGGTCTTGATGACAAAACAGGACCGTGATGCATTTCATAAATGTTGAGGAGGTGAACTTGTTTAGACAATCACCTGGGATTTGTTTTATTGACATCAAAATGGACCGCATTGAGGGAGCTCTTTCCGCCAAGGGCGGGCCTGGACATCTGCCCCCAGGCTGTTTTTCTGTGACATACCCAAAAGCTGTATTCTTTTTAGATTTTGCACTGTCTATATTTCATTTCAAGCCTACACCATCCCAAACTAGACCCAGGCTTGGTCCCTCCAGAGAGCGAATGTTAAGAAATCTGATTTCTAATCAGGACTTGGGCCATGGTACCCCAGACATCCTGAGGGAAACAGACCCACACACGTGTCAACATCCCTGTTGTAAAGCTCACAACAGTGAGTCTACAAGGGCAAAAAAAAAAAAAGTTCAGACGAATCCTGGATTAAAACTCGTTGTGGCACCAAAACACGTTCAAACAGTAAAGTGTTACAATCCAACGCTTTGAATTCTGCCGCGGAGGTGGATTGGAAATCAGAACTGCAACACATTGGTGACGTGAACTCTGCGACCAGCCGTTGTCAATGACAGTTTCTCTACAAAATTGCTTTGGGGCCCAGTTTGAATTTAATCGACTGTCTAGGACTCCGTGGTAGCAAACCTTCGGCATTCCAGATGTTTCGGACCACAACTCCCACAGTCTTTTGCCATTGGCAATCTGGGCTCGGAATTCTGGGTGTTGTGGTCCAAAACATCTGGAGGGCCAAAGGTTCACCACCACGGGGTAGGTTTATCCCTTCCAAGCTGCTCGACATCTTGAAGCAACGGAGCACTGAATGGAAAGCTAGAGATGATGCGAATAAGAACACATGTCCTGGTCAGCTAAGGAAGAAGTCAGCAACCTGTTCAGAACCAGGATGGCGGGTGAGAAACCAAAACTGGGCGGTACGTCTCTGCGGCAGATACCTCCTCCGTGAAATACCGAAAGCTACAGCAGACTCTCACCAAACGTTAGTGGAAGAAGCAAACCAGGAAGGAAAGCCCACTGCTTCCATTGCACGTATATTTTTTTAAAACTTCCTTCTTGGATTGAAAAAATGTGGCCGTTAATTTGGATTAACATAATGGGGAGAACAACGGAGCTGTTGCAAACCCACGCCTCGTTCTTTGAGTGTGGAGGCAGAGAGAGAAGATGGGAACTGAAGCCAAAAGGGAAGGGAAGAGGGAGAAACACGCAACCCAATATCCCCAAGGATTTTTAATGGGCTCGCCTTTTATTTAATAGGTTTCCTAATGATTGAGAGAGAGAGAGAGGGCAGTCCAGGAAAATGCCTGAGTGATGCAGAAAGCATGCTCCTGTCACCGTGGATGCATTTTTACCTCTGGGATGCCAGCCAGCATCTTACATAAGAATATAACATAAGAACCTAAGAAGAGCCCTGCTGGATCAGGCCAAAGGCCCATCTAGTCCAGCTTCCTGTATCTCACAGGGGACCCACCAAATTTGTCCAGGAGTGCACGAGATTCGATCTCTGTCTCCTGATACCACTCCCCTGAAGATCATAAAACAGGACCAGCCTGCACCATTTCGCTGCCCGAGACGGAAGAGAGAAGGACAGATTAAGGCAGGGAACCTAATTTCAAGGGCTTCGAAAATTTCTGGCAACAAAAGGGGAAATGCTGTATTATATCAGAGGCTCTGTGCGGGTATCCATCAGCACTAAACTGGCCACCGACCCTAAGAACGCTGGTTCCCATTGTTTTCTGTTGCCATGGCACCAGCCACCGGTCTCCTCTTGTATTCTAAATACTCTATTATTTTTCTTTCGGGAAAGCCAGGATATTTCGCATGTCCACTGGACTGTCTGATAAGCCAGAGGTGGGAAAGAGGTGTGTACCGGCCGGGCCTTAACATTGGGCAGAGGCGAGCTCCAGTCTGAGTCAGCAGATATTATTATATTAATAATGACATGCTGTCATTATTTCTACCTCCTTCCACCCCCAAAGGGTGTGCCAGGCTTTGTAGCCTGATTTGATTTGGGAAAGTTATTCTGGTCCATGATTCCCAGCACTTGCGCTGCGCAACCAGAGGAATTTCACCAGAAATTTAAAACACAGCAACAATGATAAATAGCCACTCCAGGACACTCAAAGCAATCCAGAGGGGGCTTGGCGGTGGACACAGTTGACAACAGGGTGTGCCTAAGTTTATCTTTTCTGTTCCCTTAACAGGAGTCTGGGTGGGAGAACATATAGATAACATGGAGTTACCCGGCGCTTCTGAAGGCACTACAAAGCAGGTGATTGGAACACGGGGGGCTGTGGATGATGGGAAATATTATAATGCTATAGGTAATATTTTCAGACTGTGGATAAGTGAAACTGTGGCTATGAGGATCCTGTCCATTTCATTGCATTTTTATATGATCTTTGCCTGTTGTAGCTTGATGTAAATAACTCGATATCGGGCACCAAACTAATGGGGAAGTACAGAAAGCCAACGAATGCATAAATAAATAAATGTGATTGCCCTCAATTGTTGCAATGCTCCAGGATGAGTCAGAGCGTCTGGTGTGGGATGCATTGGATAAACCAGCCCTGGAAGAGGTGCTGAAGGTGGAGGAAGAGGGCTTAATCCTGCAAGATCCGGAGGACCCAGCGGAGAAGGAGAAGGGCAAGGAAAAACAGGACCGCGTCACATTGCAGGACGAGGAAGCTCTGACACGCAGCGGGGACCAAGTGCAAGAGGCACAGCCTGACGCGCCGACCCTGCAGGCCGAAGCGTTGGGCCACAAGGACAGGAAAGAGCAGGGACGGAGCCATCTCGCTTGGCAGGTCCAAGAAAACGCCCCGGCAAGGGAGAAGGGGATGGAGGGAGGCAAGGACCGTCGGATATCCATGGACGACATCCTGAAGATGGTGAAAGAGGAAGGCCGGGAGGAAGAGGAGGAAGAGGAGGAGGAGGAGGAAGAGGAGGAAGGCCAGGAGCAGGAGGAGGCACACAGAAAGCCGAGCTTGCGGTATTGAGGGGGGGGGGGTTAAATTTGGACTCTGCAGGAACCCCTTCCCTCTGCCCTGCCCTTTGGTCTCTCTCCTCTCCAGTACTGACAACCCCATGGTTGTGTTGCTAGTCCTGTGTGAGGAACCTGAATCCTTTTTAAATCTTTGCACGCCATACTCGCTCCGGGAGTTGAGTCATGGCAATGGGACTTCTTTTCTCGAGAGACGGAAACGTTCCGCTGCTTCTCCAAGCTGCTTCGGCATTCATGGCAGACTCAACTCCCGGAGTGAGTACAGTATGCAAAGATTGGAAAAGTATTCAGGTTCCTCACACAGGACTAGCAACGCTGAACAGAGGGGTCCCCTGGAGTTGTCGGTCCTTGAGATAAACTCACCTGGATGGGGTCTGACCAGAACAGATTAGAGTGGTACTATCACTTCCCTTGATCTAGACCAGTGGTTCTCCACCTGTGGGGTCCCCAGATGTTCCTGGACTGCAACTTCCAGAAGTCTTCCTCACGAGCTGAGATGGCCAGGATTTCTGGGAGTTGCAGTCCAGGAACATCTGGGGACCCACTGGTGGAGAGCCGCTGATCTAGACACTATGCTTCTGTTGATGCAACCAAGAATCGTGTTGGCCTTCTTCGCTGCTGCATCACACTGCTGGCTCATGTTCAATTTGTGGCCCACCAAGACGCCCAGATCCCTTTCAAAGGAGAAAGGCAGGGAAAGTACTATAAATGCATTCAATTTCCCTTGTCTATTCAGGGTCTCAAATTGCTTAAGAGGGCATCCTAGCCACTTTGCGATATCGGGAAATGAAGTACTTCTTCTCCTTCACTGCCATGAACATCCTGACCCTTTAATCCTGTTTTCCCCCCTCTTTTCTTTCCCTCAGGGCACATCACATCCGGCCTCCAAGCATGTGGTCTCAATACCGGGAGGTAAGCAAGGTGTTTTGTTGGGGGTGTGTGTGTACAAACAGAACACCCCCGACCCCACTGTCTGGACACTACATCATCTAGCTGCAATGAGAAGCAAAGGAGGTGTGGGGGGAGATAGGCCTGTAGCGTGGGTGTCTTTTGAAAAGATTTTATTCTCTTTTCAGAGAATTAAACACGCTGTCAATAAACGGAAGCTGCATTTGCCACATCTGGGCTATTTCAGGAGGTAAGACCTGCTTCGTTGTCTAGAATCATTCAGAGCTTCTCGAAATTTTTACTCACTCAATATTTTAAAGGCTCCATATTTTAAAGATAGGAAATGATCACTGCAGATATAATAGGAGGATTCATTTTTTTAAATCTGGGCCCTCTTTTTTAAATCCTTTCTTGCATTTGGTGATGTTATGGCTTCTTCTTTTTCTCAACCAGGGTCTTTGGCCATGACCCACATGCTTCTGATACCAAGGTAAACCTCTCAAAATCGCTCTTCTTTTGCCGCTGAACTTGGGGTTTAAGAGAAAATTTAAGAGAAAATAACACACAATATAACAAAAATATAAACCCAGTGCACCCCCCTCCCTCGGGACTTGAACAGAATTACAACTTTCATGATATTGACCAGCCCATTTCTCTCCAGAAATACATTGAGTCTTCTCCGGGTGTGTACCCTTTACCATTTTGGAATGCATATACCAATAATTTATCCCATATTCCATTAAAATCATTAGTCTTGCTCAGCCCTTTCCTAATTTTAATTTCACAAGTCAGTTTATCATTCATAGCTAAATTCCATAACTCCTTCCTTATACCATTCTTCCATTACTAATTGATTATTAGATTTCCAATATTTGGCAAAAAAAAAAAAATCAGCCTTGTGGTCGTAACCATTATACAGAATGCGTGGTTAAATTTGTGTTGTATAATTGATCCAAGGGATCTAACGGGCTTTTAGAATGGTTGCCTTTGAGATTTTTTTCTGTGCCTGTCCACCATCACACTGGTGGCCTCTCATATCCAGCAGCCACTGCTGGTGTGTATGTGTGTGTAGCATAGTGCTAGTAATGATTAACAGATAGGAAAAATAGATAAAACAGAGGTTTCCCTGCTCTCTAAGCTATGCAAGCATGCAACTCCACCACCCCCCGCAACCAATTCAGCAATCCACCACACACACCACACACACACACACACACACACACACACACACACACACACACACACACACACACACACACACACACACACACAGAACATGTTTCCAATTATTTGGCTCTGGTTGTGGGAGAACATTGCATGGAAGGATAGAGCTCTACTTTGCAGGGCTGCAGATTGTGGAGCAGGACACATGAGCGGGGAGAGAGAGACTGACTAGAGGCATCTATAAGAAGGGAAACACACAGAAAGATGGAGGAGGGGGAGGAGGCACAGACGACCCAGAGATAATTTACACCAACAGAGGTGTTCCAGTATGCCAAAGCGACCGAAAATAAATTGACTTCACAAACTGATTTAAAATTAAAAAAAAAATCCTCTCACAAGAAGAGTAAAATCCTCCACTTCACTAACCTTGAAAACCATGCTTCACGGTGCGAGTGGGGTGGGGGATACACTTAACGCTTCCACATGTGTCCTGTTGTCACAAATGGAACCTGATTTAAATCCTTTTCTTTCATTCAGATGTACTCGTGCTCTTAGCATCAGGAAATGTCTTTTTAGAAATACAAAAAAAAAAAATTCTCTTTTGGAAGCTATGCCCATTCCCTTGACAACTGTGGAGTTACGAAAGAGGAAAAGAAGATTTAGATTATTTCCTACCTTGTTGCTGTGCTCTGCTGTTGCATTTGTCAACTGAAGATGCATTTGCTTTTGGGGCAAGTCCTGGGGGGATTGGGAGGGGGGGACGACACCCCCCCTCTTTGGGAGAACCGATTCTAACTTTTCAAACGTTGTTCGCAGAGGAAGTCAAGGGAAGAAATGTGGAAATGGGATCATCACGAGCCCATGTAAGAAGTCAGGACGAACGCCAGAAGTGCTAAGTCCACTTTTGAAGGGTGTTGTTGTTGTTGTTGTTGTTGTTGTTGTTGTTGTTGTTGTTGTTGTTGTTGTTGTTGTTGTTGTTGGGGAGGGGGGTTGAGGTGCACAAACTTTGAGTGATAAAACAGGGAGGAAAGCAAAACCCGGTTAGGACCTCTGCCCGGGGATCCTGCTGGCTAAGGGTGCCATCAGATGGCATATGCCCAATTGCACCAAAAAGGGGCCCTTTCATGGGAGTGGACTCCATTCAGACACCCCTTCTGTCTGCAGGGGTTCTGCTCCAACCTGCACCACCATCACCCCTGTAAAAAAAAAAAAGGAAGCCTTACAGCTAGACCAAAAAATCTCCATTTGAACGCCCAACCTGACTCCACAGCCAAAGACCTAAAGTACAATATTGAGCTGTCCAGCAGTTCCGTCCTGGCTGGCCTTTGGTTTCTTTCAGATAATACAACCATTTAATGTGGTTAAAACTTTCCCTCTCTCTGTTTCTCTCAAAGCGTACCTAGGATCGTGAGTAGCCACCTTAAAGAAGATTATGGCAAGGTAAGCCCGGGGATATAATTTTTCTTTTGGCTACATCGGGCATGAATGGTTGGGGGGGTAAAGCGTATTTAAAGCAGAGGTGTGCAGAGGTGTGTTTTTTGGACTGCAGCTCTCTGGGGAATTCTGGGAGTTTGATGGGGGGGAGAAGTCTGCCCACCCCTGATTTAAATCTTAAGGGAGCAGGTAAGTATTTAGAGGACGGAGCCCTGTGGCACAGTGGCTAAATACCCGTACTGCAGGTAAAACTGGGCTCACGACCTGGGGGTTCAATCCCAGGTAGCTGGCTCAAGGTTGACTCAGCCTTCCATCCTTCCGAGGTCGGTAAAATGAGTACCCAGCTTCCTGGGGGGGGGGCAATATGTAGCCTACATACTGTAATTAAAACTATAAAGTGCCCAGAGATTACTTGAAGTGGTATGGGGCGGTAGATAAGCAGAACACTTTGCTTTTGCTGACGTAGAGACTTGGCCACCAGAGATTTTCTGGGATGGGTGGAAAGGCAAGCAGATTCCACTGCCAGAGTGGGTTTGAGAAAAGGTGAGAATGGAGCGGTTTAATCAGGATAGTGATAACTCTTGCAATGCCTGAATATCGTTGCAGAAACCTTCAGAAGAAGCTGTGGACGTAGAGCTGGAGGATGTATGTTCAAGGTACGGGTTTAGAACCGCCTTCTTTCAGGGAGAAAGCTGTCGGAGCGTTGGCTGCAGACGATGGCATGGTGTGGGGAAGGACCAAAAAAACCCAATGCTAGCTTTGCCATTAGAAGGCGACGAAACGTTTTCCTTCCAGAGACTGCTGTCCTTCAAAGCTGCTCTGATTGCACAGTTAGAAAAGGAGGCGATCAGCGAAAGGATGCCACGGCCTTTGAGTCGTGAGCGCGGCTGTGAATGGCGAGGCCTTCTGAAGGTCCTTCTTTCGCCCTGTGTCGGCTGCAGCTGGGTGGCAGGAAGCAACTACAAAAATAAAGAATATAGAACCCCGTGAAGGATTATTATTGAAATAAGGTGGCTTTGCATTTTCTGTGTAGGGAAGTTAGTCGTCTCCTGGGCTTTCCCCATGATCTGTGTCTCTCTTTCTTCCTTACAACATCTCCAGGACTCCAGAGAGTTTGCTGGCGAAATCTCACGACGAGGAGGACGAAATGTTCACTGAGACCAAAATGGAGGTAGGTAGGAATCAGTTCTTCGCCAATTCCTCCTTCGGTCCATCTGCTCCTTGGGCCCAGTTCCAGAGGACGGGATGCAGATCTGTGATGCCACAGAGATCTTGGTGGTAAATGTCGTGTCATAGAAGATGCTGAGGTCAAGACCAGAAGGCGGGAAAGTGTTTTATCCCCCTCCCAAATCCCTGTACTAAGCCCCTGTTGCAGATTTCTGATGTTTGGTTACAATGGTTTTAGTTGCTCAGCATAAATCCAGGGACTAACACAGCAGAATTAGCTTCAAGTCCCCCCAGAGCCAACCACCCCTTCTTGTCTCATCGACTGGCACTTACAGTCTCAGTCACTCACTCTGGAACAACTGGCGAAGGAATGGATAAAAAGGTTTCATTCACTCACGGTTCTGAGCGGACCAAAAGCAGCATGCTGTGCAAAATAATAATAATAATAATGACCGCTTACATCAACAGACCTCGACAGATTTACAGCAGATGCCTACATTCTAATGGCATGAACCTGCATTAAATGCCAGCTGACAAACAAAAAAGAGGGGAGGGGAAAGAGGCTGTTAGCAGAGGGGCAGGACTTCCTTTGAATTCAGAGGCAGAGAAGGAGCAATGGGTCTCTTCTGGGTTGATTGACAGCCCAAAAAGGCCCCTTCCAGCCAAACCTACCAAAAGCTGCATGCAAGGTTGAAGTAACTCTTTACCATCCCCATTGCTGATTTCATAGCGAAACAATCAGATTCCAAAGGAAGCCTGTTTTTTTTTTTAAATCCCGACTGCCAGTGACCCAAGGAAGCTCATTTGCAAAATGGAGAAGAGGGGAAAGTCTCAGGGGATGACCATTAGATGTGTTTTTTGGAGAAAATGATATTTAAGGACCTGACGGCTGGCAGGGAGAACAGTCGGGTTTATGAAAGGCTTCAGAGCCTTGTGATAAAACTGTTTCGCCTTCGGGAGGGCTTCTTTTTAATACATCTGCTGGCTGGCCTCTGAACAGGGATCTAGGAGATCTTCCGTAAAGGGAAATTTGGGATGAACTGATTCCGTCTTGTCTTCTTCCCACCTTTATGCACTCCACAGGAGGCTGGACTGGCTCCCTCTCCTAAGAAACTCCAGCGTGGCTCCTTCGATTCCTATCAAGACGAGATCACCATAAAATCAGGTTAACAGTCCTCTCACAAATTAACCGGGCTTTCTGCATCGGAGGCGGCGGGGGGATACAGTAGTACCGTAGGACCCCCGTATTCACTGATTCATTATCCACGGATTCAGTGACCCACGGTTGGCAGGGGGGATAAATAAATAAATAATTCAGCAGCCGTAAAGCCAGCTACCATCACAAACAGCAGCTGTAAAGCAAGCGACTATTACAAAACAGCAGTTTTGGGGAACATTTTGGTGTTCCGTCTTATCCATGGAGTGGTAGTCATAAACATATCTTAATGTTCCCACATCCTATAACTGCATTTTTCAGTTTGATCGTGAGCAATTTTTAAACTTTTTTTTTTGGTTGTTGTTGTTGAACCCCAAGCACCCATCAGCTGTAGTGCGAGCTTGGGGCTGGCAAAAAAAAAAGTTTTTAAAAATGAAACAAAAGCCAAATGAGTATTTTTAATTTTTTTAAAAAAAAAGAAGTTGGCATCATCTAATAGGGCAACCGGATACCCGGATAATCAGCTTCCCCACATGTGTATCTATACGAGGTTGGAAAATGCATATTTAAAACTGGGTTTAAAAAAAATACTCAGCTTCAACCCTAGGTCACAGAAAGCTCGGTTCAACCCACTGAAGGGGGCGTTACCGTGTTTTCTTTAAAAAAAAAAAACTCGATGGTCGTGGGACACATATTTTTGAGCCGGATTTCTTGTAAGTAAAAACCGGATCAAACTGCTCGTGAGATAGCGCCCTTTAAAGAGTTACTTTCCTCGCATACTGTAAAATGATCGTTTAAGAAGTGGTCTATAAAAGGCGTCACCTACTCTTGCTTCTCAACGAATGGACCATAACATCCATTTATTCGTTCATTGCGCGTTGTGTTATGTACGGGCCCCCTGGCTTCCTCTCATTTTTCAACAGAAGGTCCTCTTTTGCTTTCGCTTGAACCCGGCCAGGTATCGCCAGCTCCGTGTGGAGCATGGGACAACGGATCAGTCACATCCAGGTGCCTCAGGCCAAGCAGGATGTTCAGGTAGGTGTTCCTGTGCACTCCTTAGGGAAGGCATGTCCAAACGTCAGCCCTCCAGATGTTTTGGACCACAACCCCCGGAATTCTAAGCTTAGATTGCCAGTGGCAAAGGACTGTGGGAGTTGTGGTCCAAAACATCTGGAGGGCCGAAGTTTGGACATGCCTGCCTTAGGGGAGCACCTAATGAAAACATCTTATACATCCTTCAGGCATGATGACCCCTGGGAGCTGCTGGGAGCCTGTAGTAAAATAAATAAATTTAAAAGACCTTTCTTCATAGGTGGGGGAGGGAAAAATGGGTGGGTCTCCAGTTTCCGTGGAAGGGGAAGGGCTGTGACTGTGATAATGCTTGAGAGACCATGTGCCTGGTTTCTTGGATTCATGGGACTTGTAGTCCCAAACAGAGAAGGCTCTTGAGACCTCCGACCAGCATTTCTTTCTTTCTTTCTCTTTCTAGGAAAAAATCTATAAGCAGAAGCTTCTAAAACACGAGCGGGATACTAAGATGGCCGTGAGTTCTCCCCCACGGCCACACAGCTGTGGAGCGCTTCGTGCAAACTCGCCTTCGTCCTTCAGGAGGTTTGGGGGTTCCTGAGAAACAGGAACCACAACTAATTCTGTACCGAGACAACGTTTGTTGCGGTCACGTGCTGTTGTCGTGGTTCCCGCGTTCCCATGGTCGTGCTAAGTTGTTATGGTCTAACGTATAGGAGTTCTAGTTCAGGATGTAGAAAGCCACGTTTATTGTGATGCCGGAGTCGTTTTGAAGATGCTTGAGGTTCTTGTCCTAATATTTTTTCCCCCTTTCTATTCCTTAGGTCCCACTGCCTCTTCAGGAGATGATTGAGGAAGAGGTGCTGGCCATTTTATTGGACACTTTGAAAGGTAAGCACCATCCTTGGGGGGGGGGGGAATAGAGAGCATACGGTTTGTATTTCTGGGCAGTGTGTTTTCTGTGTTCACAAAAATACATTCATCCTACCTCTCTGAAGCCTCCCTGAGATCCTGGTCAATACAGGTGTGTTGTGGAGGGCAAGAGAGTATTCCTAGGCTGGTTATCCAAATATTAGAGCCCCGGCGTGTGTCTGGAAAGTTCCATTCTAAAAGAAAACCCCAAAGAGGCATCCAGCCATGTTTGTATCAACAAACCCGTTCTTGCAGCCGCCATCTTTGTCAGGAGCGGACCTTTTGTCAGGTTAAGGGGTCTTAATTGCTCGAGGAAGACCAACCCCCCCCCCCAATCTTGCATACACATCAGGCCAGAAAGCAAAAGGAAACAAAAAAAAATCTCTTCTGCACATGTGATGTATAAAATACTTACCTCTTTCTCTTTTTTTTCTCCTCACCCACCTCAAGATTATCAGAAAAAGATTGGCGTGAGCCATCCCCTCACCATCCAGCTGCAGGAACAGGTGGACAACCTGTACCTTCAGCTCCACGCAAGAGGGGTGATTTAAGTAAAGGCGTTGCACCAAACAGACTCCCCAATTCAGTGCTGAGACTGCTGTGCTTTCTATAGTTATGAGTGCAAAATAAATAAATAAATAAATAAATAAATAAATAAATAAATAAATCTTCTTATGAAATGCTTCCGGCCCCTTCTTTGTTGGCTAAGAGTTTTACATTCCTGTTAGGAGTGGACGTTCCAGAGGGATAAATTAGGGGAACAGTACATGACAATCAGTCATTAGAAGAGGAGATTCGTTAAGGGCTGACAAGCTCAGATTCTTGTAGCATCAACTTTTCACACACCCCTTGCAGGGTCCACATGAGTTTGTTTTGTTTTGCAACTGGTCGCCTCTCCTAAATCCTGGAACTGCACCTCACACACCCCACCGTATTTGGGAAGGATTTAGCTCACAGGCATGCAGGAAAAGCCTTTCTCGGCCAGAAATCTTGAAAACCTGCTAACAGTCGAAATGTAGACAAATATTGGATCTGGCAGACAGTTCCCTGGTTCCTGGTACTGAAATGAAATCCAAGATGCAATGCTTCCCGCTAAATCCTCTTTGGCTGAGGTCTGGCACAACCATAGGCCACTAAGATCTCCATGAACCTGCGGCCTCCCTCAGGTGGTCCGTCCTCTTGAGAGGGTCCCCTAGTTTGTCCCAACGCTGGATCCTCCCAAGACCGAAATAGAGAAGCCGGGAAGATAGGACTCAGTGTCTCCATCCCCAAGGTGTTAGTCCGAGACCGCAAAGATCCGCTCTCAAATATTTATCCATCGCTGAGCGGAGGCTCCCACCCGGCTCCGTCTGCCTGCCTCCCTACCTCTCCCCCGTGCCTCCTTCCCCGTATAACGCTTCAGCACACACAGCCGTGATTCTCAGCCGTTCGGTTGCCCCTTTCCCCCTATCAAGGGAGTCTTTGTATAAGACAACCTGCCACACGGCGGTCTGTTTGCCTTCGACTGGGCTCCGTTTGTGTATGGGTGCGAGAGAAGCAGAAGACACAGAAAGGGAACTCTGTATCCCAAGAACAGCTCCAGGCCTTACACCGAAGAAGAAGTAGGAGGAGGAGGAGGAGGAGGAGGAGGAGGAGGAGGAGGAGGAGGAGGAGGAGGAGGAGGAGGAGGAGGAGGAGAAGAAGCTCAGTGGTAGACACACGTCACCAACTTTGGGGTGCCACGTCAGAGGCAAACAGATGGTCCAGCCTTGCAGAAGAAGCATGATTTCCAACTCCTACTTGCACATCATCATCATCATCATCATCATCAGAACAGAAGAAGAGCCCTGCTGGATCAGGCCAAAGGCCCATCTACTCCAGCTTCCTGGATCTCACAGTGGCCCCACCAGATGCATCTGGGAGTGCACGAGACTAGATCTCTGTCTCCTGATAACCACTCTCCTGCATCTAGCCCTTGAAGTGCCCTGGTCTTAAGCCTGGAGATGACACACATCTCCATCATGGTTTGTAACCATGTGATGGACTTTTCCTCCAGGAATCTGTCCAATCCCCTTTTGAAGGCATCCAGGCAGCCTCAGAGGGTAAGGAAGGTGTTCCAGTCCCCGAATCATTCTGCTTGCATCATTCGTCGATACATCACGTAGTCCTAAACGCTTGGGAAGCATTCAACTAGTGATTTGTAATGCAAAACCCAGTGCAGTTATCTTGTCTGCTGTATGATAATTTAATAATCATCATCATCATCTGAAAAATCTCATCCCTAGAGAAGTCCCCGCCTGTGCCTTCTGAATCATCTGGGTGGACGGCAAGGATGAAGTTCTTTCAAACTGAGCAAAGCTGGAGGGAGGAGTCTTATAGCAGTGGGTGGAGCAAAAAGGAGGAGTAGGAGGAGCCTCTGTTTGGAAGGCGGGGCCAGAATAAGGTGCGGGGGGAGGATGCTGTATATCTCTGCCCAGCCTTAACGACAGCGGCAGGACTTCACGACCATGTTGCTGAGCTGCTGAACTTTGGGCGAACGGCCGACGTAGTAGAGGATGGTCAACGGTCCCAGCTCGTGAGGGACGCAGCAAGGGGAGGCCGAAGCTTCTGGATTCAGCTTGTTGTACAAAGGCAACACCTGCAGGAAAGTGGGGTGAAGTGGAAGGCGTTGTCAGAAAGAGCCACAGGGAAACAAGAGGGCGAAGCCCCCCCCAAAGCTTCTAGGATCGCCCACCCCGAAGTTTGAAGATTTACAAATAAATCCTCAAAAAAGTCTTCTCATTGGAAGTTTTTGCAACCTTGCATGCAGCACAAACCAATTGTTCCTTCTCGCCCTCTGAAGCCCTGCCTTTCTGGTTTTCCCCTCTCTTGAGACGGGTAAAGTCGGTTGCTGAAAGCAGTCGTGTTGGCCAGTTTGCTGTTTGATCTGAACCGGAAGTCATGAAACCTTCAGTTCTTTCCGCTACTCGTGTCGCAGAGTGAGTTACCGAGACTGTAAGTGCCAGTTGATGAGGAAGGGGGGTTATTCTGCAGAACAGGGAGCCGTTCTGCCCCGTGAATCCCTACACTTAACGCTGTGCAGCTAGAGGAATTTAACCCAGAATTCAAAACTCTCCAACACTCCTGATCCCCCCCCCCCAAAAAAAAAACACACACCAAAAATATCAATTCTACAATTCTGTGCATGCTGGGTGGCCACGGAATGCTATCCGCTGAAAAAGAGAGCCGTGAATGAAAACATAATGGAGTCGGCTAGAGGAAAAGGCCTGGCAGAGATGCCTATTAGGAGAGAGAGCACCTTGCGGCACTGTGGTTCTCACCATGTTGTATTGTGTGTCTGTGCTCCATATGTAGCGACAGGTCCCTGCGCAGAAGTTGGCTTTGTAACCTTTCGGCTGGTGGATCCACTTCCATTTCAGATCTCGGCGGAAATCGATGTACAGCGTGTGGAGGCAGCAGCCCTGATCCGTGTTCCTGGAAGAAGCAGGAGAGGAAAGATGGGGAAGCAGATGGAGCCGATCCCTGCTGCTCCTTCAAAGGGCACTTTACAGGCACAGCAGGTGGCAGGGACGGGAGCGCAAGGATGGCTGAAACCAGCTACCTGGAGCGGGTTTTGAGCACTCTTTTTCCTGGCCTGGACCATCTAAGGCAGTGGTGGCGAAACTTTGGCCCTCCAGATATTTCGGACTGCAACTCCCAGAATTCTGAGCCTAGACTGCCAGTGACAAAGGATTGTGGGGGTTGTGGTCTAAAACATCTGGAGTGCTGAAGGTTTGCCACCACTGATCTAAGTTACTCTGACCCTGAGCTATTCAGCAGTTTGTATATAAGGATTTTTCCAAAAAAAAATTAATAATGCGCATTATTGCAACCAGTTGTCGAGCTTCGAAAATGTGTACACATGGATTTTAAAACATATTTTCTATTCCCTTATCAGAAGTTTTCCTATTTCAGACTACAACACCCAGCATCTCCCAGGTGTTCAGCCCAGCAATCTGGGAGCTGTAGTCCAGGGGTGCACCCCTCCCAAGAGAATTGTTTGAACAAAAGATGGGGTTTACGGTGTGTCTAGGAGGGCGGGCAGGTGGAGCATTTGGGGGCTGTATTTTGAAACCGAGTGGATATTTTAGTACATTTACCTCCCCCCCACACACACACTTTTCAAACCCAAAATTACAATTTTGCAGCCAGACAGTTCTCTCCTTGACTTGTATAAGACGACTCTCAATTTTTAGTCTAATGATTTTAGACAAAATATAGTCTTATACATGGAGAAAATATTGTATTTTTGCACCAAGCTGCCTGCTACATGTGGGGTTTTTTTTTAAGATGGATTGTTATGCATCACTGCTTGGACTGAAGATGTAATATGACTTGTGTTTTCTATTTTGGGTTTTTTTCAATGCTGGCATCGGTGTAGTTTTTTTCAATGCTGGCATCGGTATAGTTTTGCTATCAGCACATAAAGGATCAAGGGAACCCTTTGGAAGACTTTAATCCATCCCATGCAGGTAAAGTGATATATTTATAACTGAGCAGATTGCTTCCTCACCTGGAACAGCTAGGGTTATTGGCTGACCTGCGGCGCCGACCCTTCGGGGGAGGCTCCAGCCTATGTGGGGGCAGGAGGGTGAGGAAGAGGTGGGGGGCTTTGCCGCTCAGGTCTGGGGGCCGAGCACGCCCCTTCCACGCTTCCTTGATGAGTTCGTCATCCAGGCCTGAGTGAGGGCAGAAAGCAGTTGTGGTGAGACTCGGGACCGGAGTGAGCAGTGCAGTCAACATGTCGTTAGAAGCTGAACTCTCTTAAAAGGTAAAGACATCAGGTTGTCTCATAACACCTGCTGTTTCCCCGCCCCCCCATGGTTTCCCACTGAGAGGTAAACATGAGTTTCCTTGCCAAATCAGATTACTTAGGCACAGAGTGCCTGAAACAATGGCGTGCCTAGAGGGAAAACACCACCAGAACAGGAAACAATTCCTTTCTGAAGGTTGACCTTCAGAGATGCTGGAGGGATGGGCTTTGGCAAATCCCTCACGTTTTCCCCACACCTGTATACATACCTGCAAAGAGCACTTCCAGCTCCTCGCGATGGTTGGGGTTCAGCGTGTTTCCCAGAGGCACGTAAGCGCAGCAGGGGCAGTGCACCCCTAACTTGAGGCCAAAGTTTCTCTCTTGAGGGAAGAGGGTAAAGGAACGAGGGGGATAAACATGGAGAATTCAGATACTGCACGTCCTCAAAGCAATGAATCGAACAAAAGTGCCAGTCTGTTCTCCACCACCTTGGCAAGTTCCACCTGTGTGACACTACAACTACCATCACAATCTTGCAGCTTAGCCAGAATAAGTTAATCTCTCTCTCTCTCTCTCTCTCTCTCTCTCTCTCTGCTGCATCACAGTATCACTCTATCATTCTTTATCACTATCTATCTATCTATCTATCTATCTATCTATCTATCTATCTATCTATCTATCTATCTATCTGTTCCTTCCTCCCTTTCTTCCGTTCTACTATCTATCTATCTCTTTCCATCCATCCTTCTATCTATCTATCTATCTATCTATCTATCTATCTATCTATCTATCTATCTATCTATCTATCTATCTATCTGTTCCTTCCTCCCTTTCTTCCGTTCTACTATCTATCTATCTCTTTCTTCCATCCATCCATCCATCCTTCTATCTATCTATCTATCTATCTATCTATCTATCTATCTATCTATCTATCTATCTATCTATCTATCTATCTTTGAGCTGCACCCAGACCAACACAGAAACAAGACAGCTGATTCCCTACCCACCCGCAGAATCTGGAAAGAAATGATCTTCCTAATTTATTTATTTATTTATTTATTTATTTATTTATTTATTTATTTATTTATTTATTGCCACCAACTGATGATTGAATAGCAGAGTCAGGAAAAAGGGGGAAATCCTAAGCCCTGGAATGACAACCATATACTGTACTGTATAAGCAAAAGGCAGAAGGAGCCACGGTAGAGAGGTGGCAGAGTGTTATTAGAGGCTAGTAGGAAAATAGGTGCTAGAAATAGCTGAAGTCCACTGTTCATTTGCACAGGTGTCCGGAGCGTCGGGCAAAGCGGCTAAGCTACCAAGTGGCCTGGAATTTCTTTATAGGGGAAAACGCTTCTAAGCGATGTAACGTAATCAAAAGGGGAATGTTATGATTTCTAAGTTTTTTTTCTAGGTTTCAAACAAAGCTGCAAACTCTTGAATCCGTGCAAGTTGGTTTAAGAGGGAAATGATGCTCACCTCTTTTCTCCAGCCACTGGTTCACCGTATCAGTGACATCGAAGGAGACCCACTCGGCTCGACCTGCCAGATGTAGCATCTTGCTCCCCAGGTAGCGCTGAGTCGGCGCGGATGGATCTCTTGCCCGAACCACCTGGAAAAAAATATATTTTCACTGAGCTTTGAAGGAATGGCGTCTCTGGAGGGGCGGATGGTGTAAAACAGGAGGAAACACTGGGGATTTGGGGGTGGGGGTGAGGGCACCGACCTGATACAACTCCACGCGCTGCTCCGTGGCTCGGGCCCGAGGGTTTGGAACTCGGTAGACCCGCAGCTCGGCCTGGACGAGGCTGCTGAGGTTCGGCTCCGCACCTGAGACGTCGAAACGTAGAAAGTGGGACAAAGGGCTGCTGTGGGTGGTGAGGATCAAATCTGAAGAAGAAGGGCAAAAAAAAAAAAATCAGAGGGTCAACACATTTCTTAAGGAGAGGATGGAGAAGGGATCCCCGTTTTCAGAGCCTGAAAAAGTTCCTTTATGTGAATTCCCCCCAACAATACTTCCTTTGACACTTAGGCTGGCCCTCCTGTCATAAGCATGTCGCAGGAACAAAACAAATTTTAACTGGGGCCAAAGCTTTGTTGCAGCTTCACTGTTATATTTTAATGCGAGCTTTCGGGGCTCACCTTCCTTTCCTCGGGCAGTGCAAACGGCCATCCTTTATCCATGGCCCCATATCCTGCTGGCAAATACAAGCAATGGGCAAAGCAATCCTTAGTTGGTTAGTACAACAGACCCAAGTTGCAAAATTGGGGGAAGTCAATGGGGCATTTCGCACTTGGTAATGGCATAAGAACCCCTGACTGATATTTAAGCCTCTCGAATGGGTCCATAGAGTCTGCATATACAGTAGGACCCCGGTAGCTGCTGGGGATTGGTTCCAGGCCTTCCCGTGGATAATGAAGATCATGGATAAGAGAGAATGCCTGCCCACCCCATCTCCAAGCTGCAGTTTCCTAACAGTAGCTTGCTTTATGGCTGCTGTTTTGCGACAGTAGCTTGTTTTACAGCTGCTGTTTGTGACAGTAGCTTGCTTGGCGACTGCTGAATTGTTTATTTAATTTTTTCCCTCTGCCTACTGTGGATAACTGAATCAGTGGATATAGGGGTCCTGCTGTACATGCAAGCCTTGAGGCTGCTGTTTGTGATAACAGCTTGCTTTATGGCTGACAAATTATTTAATTTTTTTCCCCTCCGCCAACCGTGGATAACTGACTCAGTGGATACGGGGGTCCTAGTGCTCCTGAATGCAGAGACCCCCTCCTCTTTCGTTAGGATGGAAATAAAACAATAAGCATCTCATCTACTCCCTTTTGGATAATCTCTTATCTTTTCTAGCCTCTAATTTATTGAGCATTCCTCCATCTGGCATGACTCCCCCCCCCCAATAACCACCCTTTCCCCTCTCGCCATTCCTACAACCCAGGTGTTTGGGGGCCCCCTTCCTGCCCTTACTGTCCGCCTGGCCAAGAGGCGACAGGTCAACGCGGCGCACTTCCTTGGCGTAATACTCCTCTTCCTCGCCACTCCCGGTGCCGCGTCCCCCGCAGGCCACCCTCTCCTGGGTCAGCTCCCACGTGCTGTTGTAGAGCAACATCACCTCGGGGGGCGGCTGGGCGGGCACCCCGTCGTCTTCGTCAGGCGGTGTCGCCAGCTGCAGCTTGCTGAGGATCTGCCCTCGCACGGCCTGTACCCTCCGGGCCCGGGCCACCTCCAGGTCCAAGGTTTGGCAAGTGGAGAGCGCAAGGGCCATGTCACCAGAGCCTAGAATCAGTGGCATGACCAACAGCGCAAGAGGGAGCATGTTTAAGGGGTGCCACGACACCCCCCCCAAAAAAAAGCCGGAACAGAGAGAATCCAAAAGCCAGCAGCAAACAGCGACAAAAGCCAACGAGAATTCAAAGGATCTAATGATGATCACTATATTTCTTTCTCTTGAAGCAGGCAAGAATCGGGCCGTGGGTCCTGACGGATGGGGTCCCCAAACGGAGAAGGCGGTTCACAAGCGTCGATCCGTCTCGGACACCAATTTGGAAGCGATGCTGACAGAATCCACGGGCAAAAGCTGCCGAACGGCGTGGAGATGGTCCCAGGTGAGAGGGTTTGGCTTTCCCACCCAGCCTCCTGATTTTCTGTCCCGCGGGTGGCTGCCTCATGCCCCCTCACTCAGGCCCTTTCTGGTGGGCACCCCGTGGCACCCCGTGGCCCTGCCTTCGTGGCCTCCATCCTGGCAAGATGCTGGGTGCCTCTTTGAGAGAGAGAGAGAGAGAGAGAGAGAGAGAAAACATGCAATGGATAGAAAGAGGCTGTCTGTCTTTCTCCACCTCCTCTCTCTCTCTCACACACACACACACACACACACACACACACACACACACACACACACACACACACACACACACACACACACACACACACAGAGGAGCCTTCCCACACCCCCTCCGCCCCCTTCCTGCCACAAACCTGAGCACCACAGTGCTTGCATTGATGGTGCCTTTTTGCTGCACAGAAGGGCCGGAGAGAAACCATGCGCCCGGGTCTCTTCATCGCCTCCCTTCCCTTCTCCTTTTTAAACCTCGCTTCTCCGACTGCCCCTCGGTGGAACACACTGCGTTGGGCAGATCTTGGGTTTGCAGGGCGATTCGTTGAAAGCAGCCCAAACATTTAAACCACCCATTTTGCTAGGTGAAGCCAGCCTGACTGTTTCACCAAGGCCAACCTTCCCAGATGGTTTCTAAACGGCAAACCAATGTCAGATCAGCTACAGCTTAGTTTACAGGCTGCAAAACCAGAGGTTCTGGGTTCGAATCCTTGGCAAAATCTGGACTCAGTGATCTATATGGCCCCTCCCAGCTCTGCTGGTCTGAGATTAGGACGCTTACGCAAAGGAAAAAGAAAATACCAGGCACAATTAAAAGTAGAAAAACATTGACTGGTATTACATAACAGATACATGTTTTGTATTTAATGGTTTTAATAATTATTATGTTGTTTGATAGCTTTAATATCGTTATGTGCTGTCCAGAGACCACTTGGTAGTGGGGCAGCTAAACATTTTTGTAAACAAACAAACAAATAAATAGGTTTTAACCAAAAAAACCTGTGAGTACTGACATAGTATATATGCTCTTCCTAATATTGCCGGGGTTTGTAACTGTTTGTTTTTTCTTGTTATTTGCTGCTGTTCCATTTTTTTTTAAATTTCATTTCGACTGGAAAGGAATTTATTATTTTGTATGGCTTCTTGTGAAAGTTGTGTATTCTTTCATATTGTTTTATATTGTTCGCCACTCTGAGTTCCCTTTGAGAAAATTGGGTGGTATATATTAATATAAAATGCGACTGTGACGATTGAGGGTCTGGAAGAAATGTCTTACGAGGAGCGGCTTAGGGAGCTGGGAATGTTTAGCCTTACAAAAGGAAGGATTTTAGGGGGGATATGATAGCTATGTTTAAAACATGGTGCCTGGGGTGAGTCACCCTTTGTGGCCCTCCCCCATACGACATCCTTGGAATCCGCTCCGGGCTTCCACTGGAACTTTAGAAGAGCTCTCCATGGTGCTGAAGGCCATCGCTGCTGCTACCACCAGCATCCCCTTGAAAGCAGGTGATCTCATTATCTGATGTTGAAAGCTAAGCCAAGCCAGGCCTCGTTAATATTTGAATGGAAGACCCCGAGGGATCTTTCCGTTGGTCTAGGACACGATCTGGCCCTCTTGATTTTTATTGACACGACCCTAATTCTTGATTATTTATTTTTCGAAAAATGTGTTTTTTGAACATGCATTGAGTGTTTTTCCTTTCTTGCAGGGAGGACCTACACCGCTGGTTTTGGAAGGGACAGAAGCCGGTTCCAGGATCCTGTAGACACTGGATGCCTTCTCTGTCTTTTGAATTAATTAACTGACCATGAGCGATGAGGACAGTGGTAAAACACTCATGAAATCTCCACCTTGAGACAGATTGCTGGGTTGTATCATGACCATTAAACCATCGCCGACCCGTCCTGCTGTATTTTGAGAGAAGTCTGACATCTCACGGTGAGTTCTTAAATTGCACTCTCTCCTCGACACCTGGTTTAAAATCAAAGAAAAGGGGGTTTCCAGTCGGTGGTTAAGAACATAAGAACATAAGAAGAGCCCTGCTGGATCAGGCCAACGGCCCATTTATTCCAGCTGCCTGTATCTCACAGTGACCCCACAAAATGCATCTGGGAGCACACGAGACTAGATCTCTGTCTCCTGATCCCACTTCCCTGCATCTGGCCCTAGAAGGACCCTGGTTTTAAGCCTGGAGATGACACACATCTCCCTCATGGTTTGTCACCTGGGATGGACTTTTCCTCCAGGAATCTGTCCAATCCCCTTTGAAGGCATCCAGGCCAGATGCCATCACCACCTCCTGTGGCAGGGAGTTCCACAGACTAACAACACGCTGGGTGAAAAGATATTTTCTTTTGTCAGTTCTTACTCTCCCAGCCCTCAATTTGAGTGGATGTCCCCTAGTTCTGGTATTTTGGGAGAGGGAGAAGAGCTTCCCTCTATCCACTTGACTCATGCCCTGCATTATTTTGTATGTCTCAATCATATCCCCCCTCAGGCGCCTTTTTTCCAGACTAAAGAGCCCCAAATGTTTTAGCCTTTCCTCATAAGGGAGGTGCCCCATCCCAGTAATCATTTTAGTCACTCTCTTTTGCACCTTTTCCAGTTCCACTATATGTCTTTCTTGAGATGTGGTTGAGCAGGACTCGGGTTCAAATCCCCATTTGGCTCATGGAAAGTGGAAACTTACCAATGGAGTAGATCTGGCAACACCACTCCATAGATTTCTACAACCCATAACGCCTGGCATTGTATTTTCTCTGCCTCTTGTCAAGCTCATTTTGTTTTGTTTTTTTCTTGTTTGCTTTTGGTAGTTAAAAATCTTATTTTATCAATTATTATAAATAGACTTGATTCTAGTTACTTTTATGTTTTTATATTTTATATCACTTTAGATAAGCTTTTGATTGCATTTGTCATTGTTTATTTTCTATAACTTTTTAATGTTGTAAACCTCCTGGAGTATCGGCCCTCCAGATGTTTTAGACCACAGCTCCCATAGTCCTTTGTCATTGGCAAGACAGGCTTGGAATTCTGGGAGTTGTGGTCCAAAACATCAGGAGGGCCGAAGTTTGGACACCACAGGGCTAGATGGCACAGTATAAAAACCAAATTGAATAGATAGATAGATAGATAGATAGATAGATAGATAGATAGATAGATAGATAGATAGATAGATAGATAGATAGATAGATAGATACCCTGAACATCCTATTAGGGTGAGTATAAGTTAGTTGTGGCTTGACGGCACATAATTAATTGAATTCTGGAAGCGACTTGATGGCATTTGACAGTAGCAAAGATTACGTTCACTGGCAGAAAGTGTGCCACTCGCCAGAATAAAGTATAACGCCAGACATTTTATCCATGTTTTAATCTCTAATGCAGCCTTGTAAAATTTATTTTGTGGGACTCCGGTTCCCATGATCCATGGCTGGCCAGGTTTGGGGCCGTTGTGTCCCAACGGTGGACTTTTAAAAGTTCTGTTCCCTCCTCCATAGCCCAGCAAGCCTCTTCCACTGACGTTTTTCCCCTGAGGTAGAAACTATTATAAACTGGGCAAAAAGGCCAAGGGATGAATATGATCCTAACCCATTAACCTAACTTTATTATAGGGTAAGAAACGGCGATAAAATTTGGAGTTGGGCGTTTCTGACGCTCTCCTTCCCAGTCCCATAAAACTGTTGGTCGTCCTTGTCATCTTACAACCGCAGGGCTGGAGAAAGAACCAGTGTCCCCGTCTGGATGTATTCTTCTTTCATTGTTGAGTAAATAGTGGGAATGCAAGAGTAACCATTGGGTGTCGCTTTGTATCCACAACTGTTACTCTAAAAATACCTCTCTTCACTGAAGGACTGGTTAGTCAAGTCGTAGCTATTTGGATGGCCTCTGATAATGTATTTTAATGCAGCAGTGTCATTATTGTATTAACCGCCTCAGTGGTATTACTCTTCTGGGTTTCGGAAGCCAAGAATGAGTTGACTTCAAGCTTGATTTTTTTAAAAAAGAAAACAAAACAAGCAGTAGCCTAAAATCCGCCAACCGTCATTGGCGAGAAAGAAGTTGCACTTAGATTAACCTGCGTCTTAGAATAAAGGAATGTCAAGGTGACAATTTTGACCCCAGAATCATGGGCCTTCAATAGAAAACCCACTTGTGTGTGTGTGTGTGTCTTCCTATGTGTCCTCAACTTTCCACACAATTGATAGTTACAATCCATGGCTCTAAAATTCTCCCAAATGCCATTGGCAGGGAATCGTAAGCAGGGGAAGACATCTGCTGGGGAATACCCTGAAGCAAATGGTGGGCTGCTGTGTGAGACAGAAGGCTGGACCGGATGGGCTGCGATGGCCTGTTCTGGCAAGGCCATTCTTATGGTCTTATGGGTTTAATTCCAAACCTACCTACCTGGGAAAGCTGCACCCACCGGGGGAGGGGGGGAGCGCAAAGGACTTCGGAGTACTCTGTCCCTACAGGAACCCCAGAAAGAGTTGCCATCTGTCACAACTGAGTTGACAAGGCATCATTATAAGGAGGGTAAATTGCACGGGAGGTGAGGGCCGTGCACGCACGGGTGCACACCCGACAGGAGGCCTGCTCTGAGTCTGACTCAAGAGAGAGTGCTCCAGTACGGGAAGCACTCTGGGGGACGGTCCCTGACCCCGTGTCAGTAGGGCCACCCTGCCTTTACCCCCTCCATGCCCTCTGGGGGAGTGCACTCTGTGTGTCTGTGTGTGTGTGTGCGCGCGCGCACGTGCATGTGCGCGCACGCCTTCAGCAAAAAGGCCAAAGCCCTGCGGGTGTGGAGAGAACTCAAGGAAAAGCCAAGGCGGCTGAAAAGAGGGTGGGAGAGGCATAAACTTCTCCGGGGCAAGGCACTTCTTTGCCGGTCAGGTTTTTCTGCCCCGGGGGCTCCCCACACCCTTTAGGAGGCCAGAACTGGCACCAGCCGGAGCGTCCCGGCACCTGGGCCTCCGTCCACAATGTACCTTCGGCCACAACGCCAGTCCTCAGGAAACCTTTGGGCTGGAGGTTTTCTTGCTCTACATTTCTTCAGACTTCTATTCCTTATTTATTTATTTATTTATTTTGCTGCCTTTCCCCTCCAGTGAGCACAAGGAGCCCCAGCCCCGCCCCCGCCTCCCGGTGGGCTGGCCTCATTCTTCCCTGCTTTCTCATCACAACAACCCTCAAAGGGAGGCCAGAAGGCGGAGAGGGGCTCCAGGTCACCCAGGGAGTTTTGTGGCAGAAGTATGCTGGTTAGGTGGGGGGGGGAGGAGGAAAGAGGCAGGAATTTCCCCCTGCTCTCCTGAGTTATAAGGTGAACATTTCTAGCCACACAGAAAAGAAAGAAAGAAAGAAAGAAAGAAAGAAAGAAAGAAAGAAAGAAAGAAAGAAAGAAAGAAAGAAAGAAAGAAAGAAAGAAAGAAAAAGACACAGCAGGTAGTCCATCTGGAAGTTGAGTCATGGCAACTGGACTTCTTTTTCTTGAGAGACAGAAACCTTTGGCTGCTCATCCAAACAGTCTTCACCAGTTGGGATGAGCAGCGAGACCTTTCCATCTCTCAAGAAAAAGAAGTCCAGTTGCCATGACTCAACTCCCAGGTCAACTCACCTGGAGGACTGAGAGACTCTTCACAGACATAACAGGCCAGCTGGCCAGGGGTCACTAATAAATAAATAAATAAATAAATAAATAAATAAATAAATAAATAAATAAATCCTGGATCCACCCCTTATGGTCCCTAAGAGTTGGAGGAGGAGGAGGAGGAGGAGGAGGCAGCCTGCGCCTGGAGCTGGAGGCTCCATTTTCGGGTGCCGTTTCCAAAGGTGACCTTGAGAATTGTATGGAGAGGGTGGTGGTGGTGGTGGTGGTGGCAAACGTGCCGATCTTGCCCCGCCTGGCCCTCAAATGGGCACCCACCTTTATTTGTGTGTCTGTTGAGTGTGTGTGTGGGGGGGTTGTTGTTAAGAAATCCCCAGGTTCACCTAAATGGCCCACGTATCCCCCCTTCATGGCCATGTATTGCGCCCGGAGCGCACCAGGGAGAAGAGGGTGGTGGGGGGGGGAGCCTCCTTTTTTTTTTTTGGCTTCCTGGAGGGGGCGGGCGGGCGGGGGGGGAGGACCATGCTCGGCCCCGCCCCCTGCTCTGCATATGCATGCCCTTCCCCCAAAAGCCCCGCCTCCCCCACCCCCACCCCCCCGCGCCAGCTGGAGGAAGCCGAGTAGGAAGTGGGTGGCGATGTCCTTTTGTGTCCTACAACCGGAGCAGCCCGGAGGAGCCCCGAGCGCGCCGCCGACGCCGCCCAGGATGGCCCGGACGGTGCCCGGCGAGGGGGGCCACTGAGCCCACCCCACCCCCCCCCCCCCCACCCCCTGATCTCCCACCTGCCTGCCTCTTGGGGAGGAAGGGGGTGTAGGGGGGGGGTCCACGATCCCGCTGCCGTCCGGGGGATCGGGGGGCCACAAGGCGGGTCGCGCTCTCGGGGGTCCCCCCCCGCCTTCCCGGTGCCACTGGCGCCACCGCCGCTGCTCCTCCGAGAGCCGGTTCTTGTCCCCTTCCAAGGTCAGTGCGATCGTTGCAAGGAGGGGGGGGGAGGAGGAGGGAGGAGGAGGGGGAGGGGGCGGAGGGAAGCCCTGGGCAAATTGGAGGGGGGGCGCGCTTCACACACAACCACACACATACGCACGCGCGCACAAATGCACACGCACGCACGCATGCAACTGCTACACAACCCAGCCGGCGCTCTGTGCGCCCCGGTGGTGGGGGTGGTGGTGGTGGTGGTGGTGATGGAAAAGCAGAGGGAAAGCAGGCAGTGGGGACAGGAATTGGGGGGTGGGGTGGGGGAGAAACAGAGAGATCCTTGCGATGTCCCCTCCTGGGGCAGAAATGAAAAATAAGTGCCGGGGTGGGGGCTGGGGGTTGGAGGAGGCGCAGAAACGGCCCCCGCGGGGGTCCAGAACCGGCAGGGAGGCACCCAGATCGGCTTCCAGACGCGGTGGAAGAGGGTTAGGCTGGCCTGTCCGCCTGCATGGCGGGGAGTGGGTGGTGGTGGTGGTGGTGGTGGTGCTGCGGGGGAGGACAGTAGTAAGTGCAGAAGGCGAAGAACGCACGTGGGGACGTTCCCTTTTCCTGTCCCGGGACTGCTGCAGGGAAAGGGGAGGTGGTGGTGGTGGTGGTGGTGTGTGTGTGTGTGGGGGGGTGTCTGGGAGGACCCTGGCCCCTAGGAGGTTCAGGAGGCAAGGGGTGATCTTGGGGGGGGGAGCAGCATGGGGCTGGTGGTTGGCACCCCGCCTGAAGGCGCATGAGGACGATCAGGTCTGGCTGGGACCCCCCGGGGCAGTTCCTGGGGCCACCTCTGGGCCTGGTGGGGGTGCGGGTGGGGGTGGGGGTGGGGGTGTGAATGCACAACCCTGGGAAGGCGCTGGCGTGGGCAAGGAAGAGGAGCCCGCGTTGATCACAGGGGTGCACGGACACCTCGAGGCGGCCGGAAGGGTCCGGTTCACTGTCCAGAGATGGCGGTGTCCCTTGACAGCTCTGGGGAAGGCCAGAGGGTGCTCCGGCCACCCACGGGGGGGGGGTCCATTAGGCTTGTGCCTGGATTCCCATGCATGCAGTGCCAGCAGGGCACATGGGAACAGGCGGGCTTGGATGGGGCTGACCCCCCTCTCCCACCACCCCCCTTGGGAGCCCTCTTGGGCCTCTTGGGAGCGCTGGCCGGGCGGTGGTGGTGTGGGGAGGCAGGGTTGGCCCAGAGCTTGGACAGAGAGATCTCCAGGTGGCGGGGAGGGGGGGTGTCAAAGGTCACATGCACAGGCTTTGCCTCGCTCAGTGTGGCAGCCACCTTAAGCCGGTGCCGCCAGCGAGAAGCCAGGAGTGGCGGTGGGGGTTGGAAGGCAGCCCTTGGGTTGCTTGTGGTGGACTACAGCTCCCAACATCCCCTACCCTGGGCTGGGGGGGGATTTGAGGCCGACGGGAGTTGTAGGGCCAGCCTTGGGACCCTCCTCGGGGTGAGGGGGACACAGGGCCTGGAGATCTGTTCCGGACCATGCTGTATAGAAGTTCCCCAGACTTGTTTTTCAGCCCGGGAATGGGGGGGGGGGACATGGATGAAGTCCCGCACGGACTTTTCTGACATATTTTAGCTGCTGAGGGATGCGTGGCAGAACGGCGCCAGCGGGGGGTTGTTAATGCGGTTCAACTTTCCCCTCCCTCTTATTGGGCAAGAGCGAGAGACGCCATGCAAGAGATGGGCAAAGGTCCCCTTGATGGGCCTTGCAGGAGTTGCCCGGAGGGGGATTTTAAAAAACAACAACACCCAATTTCGGGAATTCAAGGAAGCAATAATAGTTCTGCCTGTGCGGGCCTGTATAAACAGAAATCATAGATTATTATTTTCCCCTAGGATATTACTAGGGAAGATTGCTTTTCATTTTTCCATTAAACTGGGGGTGAACTTGTGTTATGCTCAGGGGCTCAAGAAATATTGGTACCGTTGTTATGTCTTCAGCATCATGATGCTCGCACACACCTAGGCGCACCCCGTGTAGAAAAATCTGATTGTTCCCATTGAGGCCCCCACAAAGAGTTCTCGGGCATCACCCTGGGCCTTTTTGTGGGGATCTAGAAGGTAGTGTGTGCCAGAGAATCAAGTCTACCCCATGGCCACAAACCCCTTGTTTTAGGGTGAACAAAACCCCCAAATTGAGTTACAGAGGGAGGCAGGGATCGTGAAGTGCGGTGCTTCAGGATGGTGCCGGGGGGGGGGGAGGTATCCCATAATAAGCCAGGGGTTCTGCCCGCCCGGTTTACTCTTGCGGCATTTCACGATGTGTCTCCCCCCCTTCCAGCCACAGAGGTGACCTTGAGGTTTATGGCGGCAGGATGCGGGTGGTGACACGGTGCCAGCCAGCCACCAGGGTTCGGGGAGACGGAAGAGGGAAGGGCCAGAGAGTGGGAGGAGAAGGGGGGGTGCTTCTTTCTGGCATATGGGGCAGGCTGCTCCCTTTCCAAGGAGGCACTGACCCCCCCCCTAGGTGGAAAGATGCCCCAAAGTCGTAAACCTGGGCCCGGCTAATTTGGTCCTGCTCAGAGAGGGCAGTGGATCTCCTTGAACAGAAGGATTCCTAAAACAGGATGTCCTTCCCCAGATGGTGGGCACAGCTCGCTGTTGGTTTAGGGGCGCATGCCCCTCATGGACCACCGGAACCGGACGCCTCTCGGCGGCACGTTCCAGGCCGAACATGGCCGGGCGAGCAACGTCGCTCAGAGAGGGGACATGAAGGGATGCGTTTGGAAATGTCTCCGTGTCTTGAGGCAGATCACCAAGGAAGGGGAGGGGGGTGTCACACATAAATATCTGAAGTGACTCCACATATCAGCTACGTCGCTCGGGTCGGGCGCGCTGAGGGCACGTGGTAGAAAAAGGCCGTTTGGCCAACAGAACAGAGGCAGATGGATAAATGATGGTGTTGGTGGAGGAGGTTTTCCAAGCACAGGGATGTTCCACCTGCGGACTACAAAGCCCATCCTGTCCAGGCCACCTGGCTGGGCGGGGGATAGTGGATGCCGTAGTCCAGAGGGGGGCAACTCCCAACAGCTCTGCATATTATAGGAGCCACACACACACACCCATTCAAGGCTGTGCTTGCGACTGCCCAGCCGAGATCCTTTTCAACTGAAAAAAACAAAACAAAAACAAATGGATCACAAGTCTTTTTAAACATGTTTCATGAGCAACTTTGTTTTGTCATTTCCATCCACTGAAGAGGTTTATAAACCAGATTCCTCCACCCTGACGTAAAACCGTCTGGTGTGCCCAACTGCAGCCCCCAAACCCGTGGGACATGTAGTTCGCGGCATCTGGTGAGGACCAGGTTGTGGGTGCTTGTTTTGTAAACACACACACACACACACACACACACACACACACACACACACACACACACACACACACACACACACACACAAATGTGTTCAACTGTGCGGCTGAGGGTTTGGAAATTCCTTGCAGATGTGCAGCCTTTGAGAAACTTCTTTAGACTCCACAAGGAGTCATGGGAATGTAGACGGTAATTTTTTTAAAAAGTTCTGGACCAGGGGCCATTTTCTTCCAGTTAAGAAGCCTTGGGGCCTTGTTTTCCCCTCACGGCCTCCATTAGGGGCTCATAAGAACCTAAGAACAGCCTTGCTGGAACAGGCCATCACAGCCTATCCAGTCCAGCATTCTGTCTCGCACAGCGGCTCACCATTGGCTTCAGGGTATTCCCCAGCAGATGTCTTCACCTGCTTACGACTCCCTGCAAATGGCATTGAGAGATATCCCTGCCTCTCTCTCCAACCTGGAGGTTGTCCTTAGGCATCATCCATCATGATAGCCATGGAGACCCTTGTTCTCCATGAACGTGTCCATTCCTTTCTTAAAGTTGTCAAAGTGGACAGCTGTCACTACTTCTTCTGGCAGGGAGTTCCACAGACCAGGGATCCCCCGGGTGAAAAAGTATTTCCTCTTATTTGTTTGGGATCGAGCACCCCAAAGTTTCATGGAGTGCCTCTTAGTTCTAGTGTTGTGCAATAGGGAAAAACACATTTCCTTATCTACTTTGCCCATGCCGTGTATGATTTTATAAACTTCAGTCAGGTCACCTCTTGGGCGCCGCCGTTCAAGAGTGAAGAGGCCCGGCCGTTGCATGGCCCTTGTTTTCCCAACGGGGTAAGGAACCCTCCGGCACAGTTTAGGTGCCCATCACACCCTGTCTTCTTTTGCTCTCTCTCCCCCTGCCCTTCCTGCAGCCAGTTCCAGCCATGTCCTCCCGGGAACGCCGAGCAGAATTCTTCATCAAGACCGAGCCGGCTTCCCCGGACAGTTTTGTGCAGCACAGCCCGAGTGGGTCTTCCGATACCAGCGCCAGCGGGGTCCCTCAAGAGCTTGAAACCACCGGGGCACCGCCGGCCGGGACGGGGCCTCCTCGCCGGCGCCACGATGACGACGCGGACGAGCCCCCGGGACGAGGGAAATACATGCTGAGCTCCATGCCCAAGCGGCTGTGCCTGGTTTGTGGCGATGTCGCCTCGGGGTATCACTACGGCGTGGCGTCCTGTGAAGCGTGTAAGGCGTTCTTCAAACGCACCATCCAAGGTAGGTGGCAGCTTTTTCCCCGCTGGCTTCTTTTGGGCAGCATTTGCACACTCCGGCACTTTCCGGGGGGGGGGATCAGCAAGGAAATTCCGACGCTGGGATCCTCGTGTCTCAATGGTCTGCGACAAACCTCCAGAAACCAGATCTCTTGTTGTTCTGTCTGTGTGGTAGCCTGCCCCTGAACGTGGAGGTTCTATTTAGATGTCCGCAGGGGTGATGCCATGGGGAAGAGGGAGCTGACAGATAGGGGAGGTTTTCTGACCCTCTTCCCTAAACCAGCCATGTCCAAACTTCAGCCCTCCAGATGTTTTGGACCACAACTCCCACAGTCCTTTGCCATTGGCAAGCTAAGCTTAGAATTCTGGGAGTTGTGGTCCAAAACATCAGGAGGGCCAAAGTTTGGCCATGCCTGCAAACGTTCAGTTTTTCTTCAGATTAAATGCACATGCACACAGGGAAAGTGTCCTTGAAGGTGGGATGTATATAGTTTAAATAAATAAATTGTGTTAATTTGTCATAGGAGAACAGCATAGAGGTTCTGTGATGTATAAGAGCTTGAATATTGTCCCTCGTGGCTGTTAGCCACCTTGGGCCCTATTCGAAGGAGAAAGTTGGGGTAAAAATACTCTAAATAAATAAACAAAATAAATAAATGTATTATAGCACCATTTTTGTGTGTGGATTATAACTCACTTTTACAGATCCATGAATAAAAAATGGTCCCTGGGTGGCTTATACTGGGGGGACTCCTAAAGAAATAAAATACTTCCCAAGCAGAATTTTATCCTGTCTCTGCCTGGTTAAATACGTTTAAAAAAAAAAAAAAAAAAAAAGCAAACATACTACCACAGTATTGTGAAACGGTTCTCCAGCAGTGGGTGCCCGTTTACCAAAAAGGCCTGGACGCCTGGCCGGAGAGTCCACACAGCTGCCTTTGCCCGGCACGAATTTTTCTTTTTCAAGCAAAAGGATTTGAGGAGAAAAAAAAGCCATCTCAGCGAAGAACTCTTGCCTCACCCTGTAGCAGGGGAATTCCACACGTTAATTATGTGTTATGGGCGCTAGTGGTGGAAGGGCTTCCTTTCATTGTGTGCCACTCCTGAGCCATCCCTCCTACCCAATGGAGTTGTCAAAACACTCTGTCGCACCAGACGGGCGCTGATGTGCTGCAAAGATAAGAAACCCTGTCCTTGCTCAATTTATTTATTTATTTATTTATTTATTTTGCCTCGCTTTGTAAACCTCGCGCCTCTCCTCGTTTCTCTCTCTCAGGCAGCATCGAGTACAGTTGTCCGGCCACTAACGAGTGTGAGATAACGAAGCGGCGGCGGAAGGCTTGCCAAGCGTGTCGGTTCACCAAGTGCCTGCGTGTGGGCATGCTTAAAGAAGGTATGGTTTTGGAGAGGGGGGGGGCTAGATAGACATCAAGACCCCATTATTCTTAGGATCTTTAAATCTCCCTCCTTTCATTCGCCAGGGGTGCGTCTCGACCGGGTGCGAGGAGGGCGCCAGAAGTACAAGCGCCGGCCAGAGGTGGAAGGTGCCACCTACCCAAGCGCCTTCGTCACCCCACAGATTGCCACGGTGACCGCCAAGAAGCCAGGTGAGGGGACGGTTGGAAGAGGTGAGAGGTGTCCTTGAGTCGCAAATGTCCAAAGTTCGGCCCAAAATATCTGGAGGGCCGAAGTTTGGATGCCCATGGTCCTTTGCCGTTGGAAATACAGGCTTGGAATTCTGGGAGTTGTGGTCATAAACATCAGGAAGGCCGAAGGTTCCTCACCCCCGTCTTAGAGCCTTCCGTCGGTGCATTGCTGGGTCATCTCCCAAGTACCACTAGGTCTTTTATTGGGTTTTGTTTTGTTTCTTGTTGAAATTTTCAAAGTGAGCAATACTTTTATTAAAGTATTTAAAACTTCAAATACAGTAGGAACCTGGTTCCAGGCCTTCCTGTGGATAAAACAGAACACCCCAATCGGCTGTTTTATGATATTAGCCTGCTTTACAGCTGCTATTTTGTGACAGATACAGCTGCTGTTTGTGACAGTAGCTTGCTTTGCGACTGCTGAATTATTTATTTAATTTTTCCCCTCTGACAACCGTGGATAACTGAATCAGTAGATACGGAGGTCCTACTGTACATGCAAGGTAGAGGTAGAGGCAGCAGAATTCCATTTAAGAGCTGCCTAAGATTTATCTCCCCAGGAAATGGTTTCTTAAGTGAGCTATTCCCATTGCCATAGCAACTCCATGGCACAACCCCAGGAGGAAAAAACGAGTGTAGGCCAAGACTGAAAAGGTGGTTTTTTTGTTGTGTTTTTTTTGGTAAGGACAAATTCAGGCAAAGAATTGTGTTGGAACATGTTTCCTCTGTCTGACTGGGTGTGACTAAACCCGACTGTAGCTGTCGTGTGTACATACAGCAAACGTGCGTGAGAGGAGAAATTGAAGCACAAACATTTCTCCATCACGTGTTCCATTTCCAGGAGTGCAGAGGTTTTTGTCTGAGAGAGATAATACCATGTATATACTGTATATTTTAAAGACGAACGGCTGTATTTTAATGGACAATTCTATGGTTCAAGACCACTTCCTCAGACGTGAAGAGGGGGGAGACTTTAGGACTCTCGTGTTCCAGATGTGATGGGGGTGCAGATAACAGACAAAGTGACAGTAGTTTGTCAGTAAAAGAATAGTGCAGTCTGGCTGTGAATACAACATTTATTTATTTATTTACAAGAAAATTTAGCCACCCCACTAGCCAGAGGTCTATAGACTACATAGACCAGGCATGTCCACACTTCAGCCCACCAGATGTTTTGGACCACAACTCCCACAGTCCTTTTGTCATTGGCAGCCGAAGCTTAGAATTCTGGGAGTTGTGATCCAAGACATCAGAAGGGTCAAAATGTTTGGACGTGCCTGATATAGACTCTATTTTTGTCTAACATTGTTAGACTAAAAATTGAGGGTTGTTTTATACATGGAAATTAGCCTGCATGGTTGCGAAACTGTAATTTTAGGTTGGAAAAGGGATAGGGGGTGGGGGGGTCATCTTTTACATGAGGGCGTCATATAGATGGGAAAATACGGATCGTTTCAGTTAACAGGCAGCCAGGGAAGAATAAAATTGTTGACAGAATGGACAAAACGGTGAGAATGGCTGAGAGATTTCACACTTGGGAGCAGCAGCTGCATTAGTAGTTTGGCAGTTCGGTTCCGGGGGTGGAGCCCCTTTGGAGCTCCAGATATTTTGGCCAACAAAGCTCATCAGGGCAGGGGTCAGAGACAGGGAAAAGGTTTTTTAAAGTATCTTTCAGACCGAAGGTTTCCTGCCCCTGATCCAAATTGGGGGAGGCTGTGTGTGGATGGCGAAAATAGGATTGGTTACAGCTAGTTAACCAGTTGTACATCGCAACCACGAAGTGACCCCAGGACCACGTCAAGGAGGCCAAGTTGTGTGAACGTTGCACCCGTTTTTTCTGGCTAAGATTTCCAAATCCAGGGGAAAGATGGGGACGGAAGGGTACTGTACTTGCCGCCTGACACCCACCCACCCACCCCCTTGCTTTCGTCTGCCTCCCCGCCTCCGCAGCTCCCATGAACACGATGGTGTCCCACTTGCTGGTGGCTGAGCCGGAGAAGCTGTACGCCATGCCCGATCCTGCGCTCCCCGACGGACCCGCCAAGGCCGCGAGCACTCTGTGCGATCTGGCCGACCGAGAGATTGTGGTCATCATCGGCTGGGCCAAAAACATACCAGGTGAGGGAGGAGGAAGAGGCCGGCGTCTACCTGGCTGTGGTTCAAAGACTGGACCGTTTGCAGGCACGACCGAAAGCAGTGGTGTTTGCCTAGAGACCATGCTAAGTATCGTGTTTGCTAGAGAAATACTGTATGCCAGGCATGTCCAAACTTCGGCCTTCCTGATGTTTCGGACCACAACTCCCAGAATTCTAAGCTTAGATTGCCAATGGCAAAGGGCTGTGGGAGTTGAGGTCCGAAACATCAGGAGGGCCCAAGTTTGGACATGCCTGTATGCTGTCTTTTTGTGATGTCATTTTCCAAAACTGGCCACTAGGGGGAACCGAAGACCATACGATGGGTATGTTTGCTATTAAAATTATCCACATTTTCCAGTATCCGCAGGGGTCCCTAGCATGACTCTCCCGCAGATCTATGGGGGGGGGGGGGGGGGTCCACCTTGACTGATGATGATTATTTGCTGTGCTGTGCTGTCCCGGTGCAGGCTTTCCGGCCCTTTCCTTGGCCGACCAGATGTCCGTGCTGCAGAGCGTCTGGCTGGAGGTTTTGCTGCTTGGCGTGGCCTGGCGCTCGCTGCCCTGCGAGGAGGAGATCGTCTTTGCCGAGGACTTTGCCCTGGACGAGGAAGCCGCCCGGATGGCGGGGCTGCTGGAGCTCAGCGGGGTAGTCCTGCAGCTGGTGCGCAAGTACCGTGCCCTGCGCCTGGAGCGTGAAGAGTACGTGCTGCTGAAGGCCCTGGCGCTGGCCAACTCGGGTGAGCGGCTCGCTGGGGGATGGTGGGAACTAGGGTTCCAATAAGTAAGTAAGTAAGTAAGTAAGTAAGTAAGTAAGTAAGTAAGTAAATAAATAAATAAATAAATAAATAAAGTAATGCTTGCACAGTCTCCATAACACCCAAGGGTTCTTCGGATGCCAGCATCCGGAATTCTCCAAAACAGTTTCCTAGGTGGAATGCTGGGAGTTTTAAGATTACAGCTGCACAACCTACAGATACCTACCTTTTAATCTTCAGATATCCTTGTTCCAGACTCTGAGCTCCGTTCTGATAGTAAAGCCCAATTCCCAGACCTGGAGTTCTTCAAATTTTAAGTAGGTCTTTTGCAAACGGTGGTACAGAAGGACCCCTGTATGTGTGGGATTGCGACCCATGGTCTGAAAATATTAAAATGAACAAAAAAACTTACAACAAAAGAGAGGTACGTATGTCCCCAGTGCAGTGACCAAAACTGCCCAGGAGAGGGAGCCAGAGACCATTCTGTGGATAGGGTTGGGTATTATCCACGGTTTTCAACATCCGCGGGCGGATTGGAAACAATCATCTCCAGGTATGTGGGTCTTACTGCATGCCTTTCTGTGCATCCAGAGCTTGTAAGTTTTAAAAAAAAAAAAGTATGTAGAAGCCTGCAGACCTGACCACTGGCAGCCCCTGATCCATCTGACGTTTGTAACAGTTTTTGTTGTTGTTGTTGCTGTTAAATTGTAAAATATTGTAAGCCACCCAGAGACCTTTGGGTAGGCATATAAGTACAATGAAGGAAGGAAGGAGTAAGTAAAGTCAGTGAGTCTCCGGCGGCTTCTCCATCCATTCCTCTCTCTTCTCTCCCCCACCGCCTTCTTTTTTTCTCCCCTCCAGACTCGGTGCACATTGAGGACATGGCCGCGGTACAGCGGCTGCGTGACGTCCTTCACGAGGCGTTGCTGGAATACGAAGCCTCCCGGCGGCCCGAGGAGCCTCGCCGCGCCGGGCGCCTCCTCCTCACCCTCCCTCTCCTGCGCCAGACGGCCACCCGGGTCCTCCACCATTTCTACAGCCTCAAACTGGAGGGCAAGGTCCCCATGCATAAGCTGTTCCTGGAGATGCTGGAGGCCATGATGGACTGAGCGAGGAAGCCAGACTGGGGGGGGGGGGTGACGATGACGACAGGGGGGGGACAAGCGGGATTCCGGGTGGGCCTCCCCTGGAAGGGAAGAATTAGATGATGGGGGGAAAGGAAGGGGGAGAAGCGCCATGGCCCTCCATCAGGTTTTCTTGGCTTTCCTTCCTCGCATCTCCTGTCGAGCGAATTTCCACCTACGTGAACATCTCACCGGCCCATTGCTTTTGCGCCGACGCCGAGCGAGCGGATCCGTGGAGGAGGCCCAAAGTTTTTGGGGAGGGGGTGGGAATTGAACCAGGCGAGACCGGCCGGGCAACCGAGGATGGCGTGGCGGCGAGAGAGGCTTGCGTCTCCGCGGCTAGGGAGACGGAGAGCCATTGGACCTTCACACTGGAAGCCATACTTTAATTTTAATTTATTGGTGGTGGGTGGGGAGGGGAGGGGGGCATTAGCTACTGTAGCCTGAGCTTGGAAGCCATAGCGGACGGATGGATGGGGCCGGAAGGAGGGGCAGGTACCAGGGTGGGTGGGTTGCGGATGGGTGGGATGGGGGGGGGGGAAGCGAGATTCTGAGCTTTGCCTTAGCTACGTGCTGCTGCTGCTCCAGAAGGCTTCAGTCTTTAACTTGGCCTAGCATTTGGGTTGGGTTTTTACCTCCATATATAAAAGAGCCATGCTTTCCCCACCCCACCACTCGCCTCCGATGCGCGCCTCCCCCCTCCTGTTTGCCTCTGGGCTGGGCCCAGCAAAAAATGCACCTTAATGCGGTGAGGGGGATGGCACGGATCCGGGTGGTGGTGGGGGGTTGGTTGGTTGGGGGATCCGAGGGCCTGCCGGAGGTTTTGGGGGTCTACACCCCTCATCATCGTGTCCCCCCCCCCAGGCTTACTCGGGCAAAAGGGGGCCGTACTCCAGAAGATGCCCACCCCCCCCAACCCACCCCAATGAGGCAAATGTCCCAGCTCCAAAAGTAACAAAGGGGATGCAAATGGGGTGGCAGTGTGTAGAGGGAAGACCTGGAGCGTTTCCCCGGGTCTTCTGTCCGTCTCGAGTGCGGAGCCGTCATCGGACGTCTCCCCAGGGAAGGATGCAGCCCCGTCGTCATGTGTTTTTGTTTCCTTACTGGCAATCCCTCCCTCCCTGCCTTTGGGATTCTTGCATTATCCCTTTTAAGCAATAAAAATAACCTTGGGGAGGGGAGACACACCCCCCCGCACCCACTCACCCACCCATATAGGTGGGGTGGGGAGATCACCCTGTGTCTTACGTCGGGCTTTGTGTGGAGCCTGCTTTAACCTTGGGAGAAGGGTGGGTGGCCGAGAGGGGGGAACCGGCCACCTCCTCCTCCTCCTCCTGTGAAAAACAAAAACAAAAAAACAGAGCAGGGGGCTTCCCCGCTCAATCCTGCAAGGCCCCCTTCCTCTCAACCCCCTTGTAGCAATAGTTTCAAAAGGCAATTCTGCTTTTCCTTTCAGGTGTGGTTTCGTATCCCCTCCCTTCTCTGCCAATAAGAAGCCGAGCCATTGGGTCTTTGCCAGGCCAAAACAAAAACCGCCCTCCCTAGGCTGATCATCACCACCCACCATTCTGCCCGATAGCAATAATATTACTCATAATCAAACTCACCCGCCTCCCTTCCATTGCCTTCCCTGTCCATTAAATCAGGGGTAGGGACGCAGGTCACCCTCCTGAGGTTGTGGAATGACAATTCCCATCATTCCTCACCCCTTATAGGCTGATGGGAGCTGTGATCCGTCCACAGCCAGAGGGGCCCGCCAACTTGCCACCCCTGGGTTAAGACTTACGGAGGGGGAGCTGCATGACCTAAAGCTGAGAGCAGTGTACATAGCAATATATTTTACTGTATATTCGTTGCAAAATAAAAGAGAAAAGCGGTCAATTCCATTTCTACTTTGCTTCGGCCCCACTGCAAAAGGGCTGGCCGGCCGGGAGCCTCCCCTGCTGTGGTGGGAAAGAGGTGAGGAAGGTGGGAGAGCCAACGTGGAGATTTTTTTTTGTATTAAATTATGTGTGTGTACATATTATAAATACCTCTGATTTGTGTATAGGCGGCTTACACATGCACATGCATAGAGAGCTCTATTAATGAACAAATTAAAAAAAAAAGGCTTCTGCGGCCGAAAGAAACATTTTTGTTGGCTGTCTTGTGTTTGTTTCGAATTGGATTTGCCAAGGCAGGCGAAATATAGAAATTAGGGAAGATTAATTAGGGAGAATTAAACCCCGTGCTTGAAATTGTTTCTGTGTTCCACTAAGCCAGGTATGTCCAAACTTCGGCCCTTGTGATGTTTCGGACCACAACTCCCAGAATTCTAAGCCTGTATTTCCAATGGCAAAGGACTGTGGGAGTTGTGGTCCAAAACATCTGGAGGGCCGAAGTTTGGACATGCCTGCACTAAGATAAGACAGGCTGCGCTTCTCTGGTTGCCCCCGGATGACAATTCGGATCAGCACAAGTCAACATGACCGATCAAGGGTGTCTTTAATTATTTCTGTTTCGAATTACACTTTCGTTTGACAAACGCCCCTTTGGTCTTGGCACACAAGGACTCAAGTTGAAATATATGGGTCTTTAAAAAACTAACAAAAGCAAACGGCATTTGTATTTCAGCCCAAGGAAAAACGTCCTGGTTGAAGAACTCGGAATGCTTGAGTTCAACACTACCGAAAATGTCGTTGTTTAGGGCAGTTGGATCCATGGTGTTTTCCTTTTTTTAAAGTGGTCACGACCACACCTAACCCTCTGGTTGGAGAGGGACAAAAATTTAAATGCCATCATGGTCGGACCCATGTTGAGGTGAATGGAGCAGCAAGTCAGCAGTGGCAGGAGAGCAGGTAAGAACTCACACATTTATTTTCACACAGACCAAAAAAAGAAATAATCATCACAAAACATGCTCTTTTCCTAACAAGAAAGGAAGGGAATCAGTCCATTTGTGACCAGCTTCGGCTCAACACCACTCAGGTCTCCTCTTCGCTTAACAGCATATTGGGGATACCCTTCGTGATGGGGAATTCGTGGCCCGTGTCTGGACATTTCAGTACACCTTCCACTACCTCCACCTGCAAAGAAAATAAATCCAAAGTAAAGAGGCAGGGAGGTGAACCCTGGCCTTTTAGCGTTTCCTGCCAGCATAGATTTCTGAAAGCAGAGAGGAGCGACCTCAGTGGGTCTAGGGGTGATCTCTGCTCAAGATCTTCCCTGAAGGGAGATGCAGAGGTGACCGAAACTCCCAAAGGAGACTAGATGCAGAAGAAAAGCAGATTACTACTGGTCTAAAGGGGGTGCAGCCAAGAGATCCAGATGATTTTTGAGACTGAGGAGTGAAGGAGAAAAGGGATGGAAACAGACCCCTTGTCTTTTATCCTTGGAAATAGAAACACAGGGTTCTCGTGCTTTGCACAAAAAGGTCCCCGGTGGACAGGGGTGCCGGGGGCAAGGGGCCAAAACGATTTTCCCACCTCCATCAACACATGATGTACTTTCCGAAGGAAATCTTCGTCCGTCTCGTACCCAGGGAGGGGCTCCGGAGGCAAGTCTGACCGATGGCCCAACTGGAAAGGCGAAGGAGAAGAAGAAAAGGCGCAAGACAAGTATTTTCGCAAGTGTTCGCATTCAAAAACCAAGTGCTTCTTAAGCCATTAGGTGCTGGGCATTTTACTCAATGCACAGCCTTGCAGGGGTATGTTGGGTTGCCCAAAAGACAGACATCTGAGCCTGGACCAGCTTCCCAGGATTAAACCGCTCCTCTGGCAATATCTACTCTGAAGTTTGCTTCTTAGCTCTCCCACTGATTTTCCTATCCTTCTGTGGAAAGCACTGAGGGGGTTACAGGCATGTTCTCTTTCCCCACTGTTCCTCCTTGGCAGCGACTGGACATAACCCCAAGGGTCCCTCCCAGCTCTGCACTTCTAAACATCCAACTATAAAATGTTCCAGTCACAGCGCAGTGGTGGCTGTAAGAGGAAAATTGCCGGGAATTGCAGGCACAAGAGGGAATTTCTTCTCACCCTACTTACACTCTCAGCTGCCTCCACCAGGGCTCCCCATTCCACCTTGGGCACCATCCGGGCCGTGAACTCGGGGTTGAAATCTACTTTGTTCACCTTCACCTCCGTGGCCTGTTGGGAGAGAAAAAATGAGAACGAAAAGTGAACTGGGGACCCGGACTTTCAAACAGCTGGAACGGCTGCCAGTCTAGGACAGCTAATCTTTCTTTCCTCCAATTCTCCTTTGCATCACATCTGAAGGTGACACACAGCTGGTGGCAAAAGCCATATACTGTACTGGATCTGCTTTGGAGGGACAGCTTTAATAAGAATTCCGCCCACCCATCAGGAAAGAGGCAATCCTGGCTATATAAGATATACATCCTGTTGAACTGGCTGGAATGAGTAACAACAGCACTCTCCGCAGAGTTCAATTATTTACAGACCATTACTAGGGAAGTCCAGATAAGCTACATATGGCTGGGGAGGGGGCAGAGGGAGGGAACCCTCCAAAATAAATAAATAAAACATGAGTGAGTGTGTGTGGGGCTATTGTTAAGCAAAGCCAGCGGGGTGGGGGTGGGGGTGGAAAGAAGCTTGCCAGCTCTGATCACCCCCTCATCTCTGCCATGCACCGATGAAATTATTTTAAAATAAGTAGCAAAAGCAGCCCTCCTTCCCCAGCTGAAGCCGCCCTTGCTTGTCACTTTAATATTATTTTTTATTTTTATTTTATTGTGTTACTACTTTATGGTTTTATTGTACCAATTGTTTGAGTTGCTAATGGCTGTCAACCGCCCAGAGTGACCTCGCTGCCAGAGGGGCGGTGTAAATATCCAATAAATAAATAAATAAATAAATAAATAAATAAATAAATCTGCAGAGCGGATCGCTCAGCGATCAACCGGTTCGGAAGTCGCGAGCGCACTCACTCCGGGTTGCCACCCCTAGAGAGGCCCGGAAATCCATGACCCGTAACCGGGCCTTCTCGGTGGCGGCCCCTTCATTGTGCAACGCTCTTCCGAGTGATGCAGAGTCCCTGTTGGCCTTTCGTAGAGCTCTTAAAACTTTACTCTTTCGAGAGGCCTTTGGTGACCAAGTTTAAACCTTTAATTCCCTCCCCCCCCTCCCGCCTCTTGCAATTACTGCTTACTTGTTAAGCAAGATATTGGGCTATTGAGCCTCTATTAAGTGCTAAGGCTGCTAGCGCTGTTCTTTTAATATGTTTGTTGTTTCTCTATTTAATTACTGTGTGTATGGTTTTATTGCTTCTGAATTGTATCTTGTATTTGTATTGATGACCATTTGGTCCTTGTTGGAAGCCGCCCAGAGTTCCCACTGGGAAGATGGGCGGGATATAAATTCAACAAACAAACAAACAAACAAACAACAGTAATAATAATAATAATAATAATAATAATAATAATAATAATAAATTTATTATTATACTGCTTAAAATCAGTTTACTAGAAAACACCATTATTTAGTCATCTGGTTCGATTAAATTAGTTCGATGCCCACCGCCTTCCCTTAAAAGGGGGTGGGGGTGGGGGAAGAAGGAGATCAAAAAGGGGGGAATCCCCGTTACCTGGATACGGAGGGGGAATCCCCCGCCGGGCCGCACCCCCCGCACGTGGGAGGTGAGCATGTTGTGCGTCAAGAGCTTCATCCTTTCCGAGGATGATGGAGAGAGAGAGAGAGAGAGAGAGAGAGAGAGAGACCCCCCACCCCACCCCGTGTGCGCGTGCCTCCAACCCTGGGGCACCCTCCGCCCTGCACTTCCGGTTTGGTGACCCCGCGCTTCCGGTCTCTTCCCGGAAGTTCCGCTTTCGACCCTTTTTCCGGCGAGCTGCGCAACCTCCTTAGGCCGCCGGCTGGGAAACTCGACCCGCGGCGCTGCCGTTCCGCGTGAATCTCGGTTCCCACCCACCCAGCCCCACCCCGTCCCGCGTGGTGGTTATGGGATGGAGGGAGTGGGGGGCATTGGGCTGGAACTGGCCGGTGTTTTGGGTGGCTCCGGGGCTTTCGGACTAGTTTCCACCCCCGCCACCCCGATGTGCCCATGAAATTGTTAGGAAGGACGTCTCGCAGACACCTGTGGGTGCAAGGCTGCAAATGAGCTCAAATTTATTATGGTTATCATTTTGACGTTAGGGCAATAAATATATAATAATAAATATACTATTATTGCTTGAAGTTAGGGAAGCTTGCCAAACCCGACCCTTCTGCTTCATGAAAGCATGGGTAGCTGTGTGTGGGGGTTTTTATTTATGAGTCTGATCCAGGAGGGTGTTTACTCAGAAGAAAACTTGCGCATGGGGAGGTGGGAGCCGCGGTTGGGGTTTGCACGACAGGAAGCCCTGCAGAAGTGATGGGGCCGTTGCTCCCACTCAAGGGTCAAGACCAGACACAGTGTACTGTATTTACTGCCCTTTTCTTCAGAAATGTGCCAAGAACGGCAGCGGCTGCAATCCAGATCCAGGCACGATCGAAAGCCGGCTTGAGTGTAAAAGTCCACCCGGTTAAAGGCTTGCCACTAAGGATGCAAATCGTTGCACGCCTTCTTATGCTTCTTATGCAAATCGTTGCACGCCTTCTTATGTTTTGCTTTAAAGGCAAAAAACAAAATCTTCCCCAAGTTGATGCTCCGGGCAAAACGCGGGCTGCGATCCTACTCCCAATTCCTGGGAGTAAATACGATGGCTACCCCCGGCATTTCACGCCCCGAGCAAAAGTGCCTGCACAGAAGAGGGGGGATCCGTTGCATTATGCTAATGAATGCAAATGACAGGCAGATTGGCAACCCACTTAACCCACCCACCTGCCCTCCTTCCTTTCCTTTGGGGGAAAATTGAGAGTCGAAGCTAGTTTGCGCCACGGGAGGAGGAGGAAGAGGAGGAGGAGGAGGAGGGTGAACTTCAAAAGCAAGCTGGTTGCCAGGGGGGTGGTTGGCCGTCACTCCCGGGGATTGCCATGGCAACGGGGTGGAAAAGGGCGGGGGCCCTGGCTTTATGGTGCAGCTGGGGAGCCTGGAGGGCCGCCCCGATTGCAAAAGGTTGCCCGGCCGCGCGGACTTGGAGAGCTTTCGGATCCACTGCACCAGCCATGGCGGCCCTCAAGGTGAGCCGGCAGAAAATCCGACTTTTCTCCTCCACCCCCCCCACCCCCAGGAGAAAGGTTTCCCTCCTTCTGATCCACCTGCAAAAGGGAGAGCCAGCCAGCCCCATGCAATGCAGACAGAGGTCCAGACCCAATGCAGGCGATCCCTTTAGATCTCGGTGCAATCCCAAGGTCAGATCTGGGTTGTGATGCAATCCAGACACACGCACACACCCGCGCCCCCTCCCCCGATCTAGGGCAGCCTGCTTCCCAGACCCCAAAAATGCCTGCAAAAAAGGGGCCCGAGGAACAGAAAAGGTGCTTGCCAACCCTAAAAGCATGAAAAGGAATGGGTTTGTCCCATGGGATCAGCTCTGGCTCTCGCCTGCCCTGCAACGGGACACCCCTTTTGGATCTGTGCAATAAGAAGCACAAACTTTAGAAGGGAAAAGGGGTTTTGAGATGCCCCCCCCCAAAAAAACAATATAAGGATAGAATAGGGCAGTGGTTCTCCACCTGTGGGTCCCCAGATGTTTCTGGACTGCAACTCCCAGAAACCCCTCCCAGCACAGCAAGTGGTGGAGGTTTCTGGGAGTTGCAGTCCAGGAACATCTGGGGGCCCACCGTTTGAGACCCACTGGGCTAGGGCCTAGGTCAGTGGTGGCAAACCTTTGGCCTTCCAGATGTTTTGGACCACAACTCCTAGAATTCCAAGCCTAGATTGCCAGTGACAAAGGACTGTGGGAGTTGTGGTCCAAAACATCTGGAGGGCCAAAGGTTTGCCACCACTGGCCTAGGTGATACCTTTATAGGCCACTAATAAATGAAAATAATGCCAGCTGAGCTTTGGATAGCAAATTTTCTTTATCAAAGCATTGTGTCAAAATGAGTTCTTGTTAGAGGATGTAGTCTTATCAGGAGCTGAGATCCCTGGAGGGAAGATGCAATTCACCAGATGATGGTTGCAGGAGGCAGGGCTGGCTTTCTAAGACTGCATCAAAGTCCCGGATAAGGTTTCAAACTTTATAGGGGGATCCGTCCAGCCCTAGAGGAGAGCACTAGGGGTGATTTGCAGTGCCTGGCTCTTGGAAGGAGCAGGAGCAGACCCACAGATTAGTAACAGCAGGGCTGGACTGCGGGAGACCTTTCCTGTGGATAACAGCTGTTCCCCAGCCCCATAGATCACCCAGCCTGTTGAGCAAGGATTACTGTAAAATACTAGGCTTGTGGGTAGACATCCCCCCTTGGAAAAGAGTAGCCTTAGAGGAAATAGGGTTCCAATCGTACAGAACGCCAGCCTGAGATTCCAGTTAGGAAAAGCTCTACCCAAGAAAAATCAATTATATAACTCAAAAGCCATAATTCTGGAAAAGGTTGCCTCTAAGTGCATCTCCATTCTAGGTAACCCAAATGCATTCAGCACTGAATTGTGTGTGTGTGTGTGGGGGTTGTTGTTTTTTTAATGGGGATTACTTTGCCTTTTTAATTTATTTTTGGTAGGTTGGGGACAAGCTGCCCAGCGTGGAAGTCTATGAGGGGGATCCCAGCACCAAGGTGAACATAGCAAGCCTCTTTAAAGGGAAGAAGGGCATCCTTTTCGGGGTGCCTGGGGCATTCACTCCAGGTTGTTCCAAAGTAAGTAAGAACCTGCCACTGGCGGGATTTGTTGTTGTCTAAAAAAGTTGCTTTTTTAATCCTTAGAGAAACCTCTTGAGTGCTGTTATTCCCATCGCCCGATCAAAACCCTGATTTTTGATTTATTAAATTTTATTTTATTTTATTTGTTATTGTTTCATTTTTTAATTATTTTTATTATTGTTTTGTTCATTTATTCTGATTTTTATTTTATTTTATGGAACATCAATAGCTAAGGGGAAACTTAAACCGTTGTTACTATTTTCTTTTTAAAAAACCTGGAGATCTATCCAATATGCAAGGCAACAAGTTAAGTGAGCCATTAAATAATCCAGTTGGGTATTTGTCTAGGCTTGCAGGCCAGTTGAGTATATTGGGGTGGTGAACGTTGACTCATCCACATCTCGGGGTCTAGGGTTCCCATAATCCCTTGGGGTGGAGTTTAGTTAAATTGCCTGGGAATTGGAGTCCAAAATTGACTGACGTCTGGCACCTTCCTTCACCAATATGGTGGCAGCTCGTGGCTTGTTCTCTCCGTGGACGGTGGTCTGAAAGTTTCTGATGCATTATTTTCTTCTCTCTCCACCCTCCATCCCAATTCAGACCCACCTCCCGGGCTATGTGGAGAAAGCAGGCCAGCTGAAAGGCAAAGGCGTGGAAATCATTGCCTGTTTATCTGTCAACGATGTCTTCGTCATGAACGAATGGGGGACAGCGCACCAGGCTGAGGGAAAGGTACGTTGAAGGGGCGTGGGGAACTTTCTTTGCCCTCCAAAACAAGGATCAAGTTTCTAGTCCTGATTGTGCAGCCAGACGGTGGTGGGATCTGAGAAGCTGGGACGGAGGCATCTGGCAGTTCCCTCCACCTGTTTCCGGCAGGGTGGGGAAAGAGGTTTCTTGTGTCGCAAGCTTGTGCAACTTGAGTCCCGTTTGAGGGGAGGAGGCAAGGAGGTATGTCTCATGAGAAACAGCGTGAAGTAGTAGAGAGATTCAGGAGACCCTCGTTGCGGTCCCTGTGCAATAAACTATACTTTGAACGTCTCAAAATCGGGGCCATCACGTGTTCAAATCGTCTTGCGGGCAAACACACCCGGCAAATAAATTCCTTGTAGCCTGCATCTTCAAATAACCAGAGCCTCCTAAATAAATTTAATCCAATAATTACTCCTTAAGGAACTAGGGGAGCAGACACAGAAGAACCACGAAAACAAGGCTGAAAGGATTATTTTTCTACACGCAAGTGGGAAGAATAGGTTTCATACCCTGACATAACAAGAGTGGATCCACGAGGTGTCAGCCACACCATGGAGCTTCAGAGATTTGGATTCCAACCAGGGTGTTGGGCTTGATGGCTTCTCAGGACCCTGCCAAATCAATTATTCCGTGATTTTATTTTTAAAAAAAAATCCCACATGGCTGCTTGATCCTCTTTCAACACGTAATGATGCCTGCTGACCTAAAAACAGTGCTCTCTTTCATTTTGGGTTGTTCCGTTTGGTGTCTTCCACAGGTCCGGATGTTGGCGGACCCAACAGGATCATTCGGAAAGGTACTGGATTTTTCTACTTAGATTTTCACCCAGTCAGGGCTTCTATTGACTTTCCAAACACTCTAAAGGTTTATTTTCCCTGCTGTTTTTTTTTTTCTCGCCAGGCCACCAACCTGCTGTTGGATAAAGAACCTCTTCGACAGCTCTTTGGCACCAACCGGTCTAAACGGTAAGAACGAGGAGGACGGTGGACGGTGGCCTGGTTGATCTATCTATCGCAACGATGACTGGAGAAAAGAGAGGCCCGTATTCTATCGTCAAGCAGAGAATCAGCTGAAAACCTGCAAAAGGTGTAAGGCAGGCATGTCCAAACTTCGGCCCTCCAGATGTTTTGGACCACAACTCCCACAGCCCTTTGTCATTGGCCATACAGGCTCGGAATTCTGGGAGTTGTGGTCCAAAACAGAACAGGACAGAATTTGGTGTAAGTAAATGAAGACATCTCCGTAGCTGTGATCTGTTGTGTCGAGCCGCTCTTTGCCTCTGGAGGCGCCACGATTTAGGCAGCAGGATTTGAATCACCTGCGGAATGATAAAGTCAACACGCACCTTAGTTCTGTTGAGCGGACGTTCTCAGACTGCAATTCCCAGAAGCCTCAGCCAATAGCCATGCCGGCTGGGGTTTCTGGGTGCTGCAGTCCAAGAACATCCAAGGTTGGGAACCCAACGGTTACTTGAGGGTTAGGAACCCTTGGTTTTGACGTTGGTTATGGTGAATTTTGTCTCCATTCTCCACCCTGCTGCCCCGCCCTTTATAGGTTCTCCATGGTGGTGGAAGATGGGTTCGTCAAGGCCCTGAACGTGGAAGAAGATGGAACGGGTCTCACCTGCAGCTTGGCGAACAACATCGTCTCTCAGCTCTGAGCCCTGTGGGATGCCGGGCTTCCCCTTTTGGCTGTTCCCTCTCTTCCGATGCCTGCCAGCAGCAGCATGCTGGTCTCCTATCTGACCACGGCAGGCCCACATCTAAGATACAATCTAAATTAGCCTCTGGAGGCAGGAGCAGTGGGGGGAGCCTTCCCATACGGGCTTCGTTTGCTTGGATATATGAATAGCTTGAAATAAAACTGTAATACCTGTTTTACTTCTCTTTCTCTGTGTCCTCAAACAGGCAGACATGCTGAGACCCGGGTCAAAGTGTGGTTTGATGGCTTAGCTTTGCTACGCCCAGTTTGCTAGGCTTGACATATATTTTAGTCCAAGAAGGGCTAGCTTTGTGGGCACGGAAGATAATTATTGATTTTTAGAGCGTCAAAAAGGGGCCTGTAGCCTGCTTTGAAGTAAATCCGGTTCCATTTAGTTGAGATTCTTGTGTAGAGAAATGGATTAATCTTGGGAGAATCTAGGGTTTAGATTAAGCCACTATTTCCCACTGTATCATGTGTGCATCTTGCCATCTGAGAGGTGGGCTGGGCTACCTCACCTCCTTTCTGTTCTCCCTCTCGGTTCAGAGTTCGACTCCCTCCATATCGGCCTTGGCTCTGCCTTCGAGAGACAAGTGAGCAGTTTGCAGAACGTTTCTTGGCTGCAAATGGTGGGCAGCCAAGTAGTAGCTCAGGCCTAGCAAATATGATCATGTCTTCAGCTAACTAATGATTAAGAAGAAGCAAAGGGGGTTCTTTTGAGGGGGGGGGGGGTTCAGCTCTCTTCCCGCTTAATGTTCACAGCGTCATGAAGTTGGAAGGGGCCACTGAGTCCAATACAGGAACAAATCCTGAAATGCCCTTCCATTCTCTTTGGGCAAAGGGGGAGCCCCCTGTATTCTTCCTTCCTTCCTTCCTTCCTTCCTTCCTTCCTTCCTTCCTTCCTTCCTTCCTATGTCTGTCTGTGTGTGTCACACAGACCAATCTATCTATCTATCTACCATTCTTCCTGTCATGTCTGTCAACACAGATCTATCTATCTATCTATCTATCTATCTATCTATCTATCTATCTATCTATCTATCTATCTATCTATCTATCTATCTATCTTCCATCCATCCTTCCATCCATCCTTCCATCCATCCATCCATCCATCCATCCATCCATCTATCTATCTATCTATCTATCTATCTATCTATCTATCTATCTATCTATCTATCTATCTATCCGTTCCTTCCTCCCTTTCTTCCCTTCTACTACTGTATCTCTCTCTAACCCTGCCTTTCTCCTCCCGAGGACCTCAGGCGGCGCCACCTCCTTGAAAGGCGACCCTAAACAACTGCAAACCCATCGGGCGTTTTAAAAAGGAGGCTTCCCTCCCGAAAAAAAAAAAAGCCCCGTATTTAAAGCGAGGAAACCGCTTTGGAGGCTTCGGATATATTTATATTTTTGGGAGCTTCGTGCAGCCCTTAGATTCCCCCCTTCCAAAAAAACAAAAAAAAACCCACAAACCCAAGCAGAGCCTGGGCCGGCCCGGAGGAGGTGCCCGGCGCTGTCCCGGGCCACCCATTCACCCTTGGGGTGGGGGCTTGATCCGGGAAAAGGGGCCGCGGGGGGGTCTCTTTCCAACCTCCCCAACCCCGTGCATTACCCCCCAATTCGGGGCTGGCCTCCCTCTCTGTCTCTCTCTCTCTCTCTGGCGGGGGCTGTCACACATTCCTGCCGCTTGAGTCAGGCCCGGAGGCGGCGGCACCAGGAAGCGCCAGGAGGAGGAGGAGGGCGCAGGGCGCACGGCAGCGGCGGAAAAAAAAGGAAGGCAAGGGCGAGCGAGCCGGCGGCCTGCGGTGGCCACCATGGGCGACGGCGGGGGCCAAGAGGAGGAGACGGTGGAGCTGCTGCTGACCGACGGTGCGGGGCGAGCGATCTTTGGGGGGGGGGCGGCTTCGTTTTCAAGGGAGGCGCCGGGGAAGAGGAGGCGTCGGTTGTGCGCCCAGGGCGCATCCGGGGGTTTGTTGTTGTTGTTTGTTGTTGCCTATTTGGCTCTCCAAGCTCCTTCCTTTTGGCACCTTGGGGGTTTTTTTTTTTTTAAAGGGGGGGGAATCAGGACCACCACCTCCAGAGCCAGGAGGCGTCCGATCTTGGCGGGGGACCCTGCGGGAACGACCCCAAGAGGGGTCCCCTTTCTACCCACCCAAAGGCGCCCTTCCTGCTCCAAAAAGGCGCACGACGCGCACCCCGGGGCGCGGCGGGGTGCACAGCCGGCGGCGACGCTATATAATAGGGTTTTCGGGGGCATGACCCAAGGAGGAAGGGAGGAGGCGCGTGGCGGTGGAAGGGCATCCCTGGGGCCGGATCGTGGCGTGGGGAGGGGAGGGCAGGTCGGGGGGCAGCCCGAGCCCATTAAGAGCCGGGGGGGGGAATGTTTCTCCCGCACGCATTTTGGGGGCCCTGGGGTGGTGGGGTGGTGGGGGGAGAGAACCAGGGGGTGGCAAGTAGCAAGAGGTGTCAACGAGATCGCGGGGGGGGGTGATCAGCCTGAGTTTTTGGGAAAGGATGAGGAGGGGAAGTTTTTTTTAAAACAAGGAGGGGGTGCTTGGAAAAGCGGAACCAAGCAAATTATTATTTATGTTGGCCTCCCGGGAGGGGCAGGACAGTTCTGGATGCATCCTCCGGATTTTTTGGGGGAGAGCGACGTGGGCTTGTGGACCCCAGGATTTGGGGGGGGGGGGCGCTGGATGGGGTTCCGGATAAGGACTATTGCAAGGGGGAACACACACACATAAACACACCCGCCGGGAAGTGAACCGAGACACTAGTTGCGCGGCGGGGCCGCGCGCCCAAACCTTTATTTATGCCTTGATTTTGCAAAAAAAATTAAAAATGCATGCATGCACTCTAAATTGGGCAATCCCCAGTCCCGCCTGGGCACGGCTTGGAACTCGCGACTCCAACAGAGACAGCCGCGACCTTCCTGTCCCAGCTGAGCCAGGGCTCCTCCGCCTGGCCCAGGGTTATTTTGCAAAGCGTGCCTTGCTCCACCCCCCTTAATTTATGCAAGCCCCGCCTCTCCGCCCCACTGGTTTTTTTTTGGGGGTGCAGGAATCGGGGGGCGGCGGCGGCGGCGCCCGGGGATCGAACGCGGTTCTGGGGCTGAATCACCCGCCCACCCGTGCCTGATTGGCAGGTGTGGGGAGGGGGGGAGCCTGGAGGCGTTGGCAGGTGGGCGTTTGGGGAGGAGGTAACGTGTGAACGCAGCACTGGGGAGTGAGATCAGCCTCCTTCATTATGAACAGCTTTTTTTGGGGGGGGGGGAAGGACTTAAAACAAGCCTTTTTCATTGGTTCAACATCTCAAGCATCCCTGCACCTTGGAGACAGAGAGAGGCTTGGATAATTATTAGCAATTATTAGGATTAATAATAGCTTGGGTGTGTGTGTAAGAAACCTGACCCAAAAACCACCTGGTTGTGCTGTGACAGCTTGTCTTTTCATGCCAGATGGAGTTCTGTGTGCCTCTGAGCGGGTTTATGCAGGGATGGGGTAGTTTCGCGAGAAATGCTCAGAGCTATAATAATAATAATAATAATAATAATAATAATAATAATAATAATAATAATAATAATAATAATAATAATAATAATAATTTGGATTTCTCTTCCTCTGCTGGGATTTTGCAAGGGAATATTGTATAAACAAGACATTCATAAAAGGCGGAGTGGTGTCGTGTCGTTCCCACCTGCACTGCAGACGCAGGGAGGGTATTTCGTCATGGCCGGCTGTTCAAGGTGGCCCACCTCTTGGGCTGAGCCGTGGGCAAGTGCTGGCCCGTTTCCTCTTGGTGGGGCCCATGTAGTGACTCAGAAGCCGGAAACGGGCCCTTTTTTTTAACTCTCCATGTCGGCAAGACGGTGGAGGAGCAAGGTGTGGAGTCGTCAGTAGAAGTGGATTAAAAGCTCAGGGCAGAAAGAGGAAAAGCGGTTTCATCTGGGGAGCTGGGTCGCTTCCCGTTTCCTCCTCTGGACCCTATAGATCACGGGGATCACGGGGTTGCCGATCGGTTTCCAGGCTCGATTCAAAGTACCTATAAAGTCATAAACGGCTTGGGTCCAAAGCTAGCCCCAGGACCCCCATGACGAGCCTGGCCGGGGAGACGGGAGAGGGCCCTTTTCTGTGGCCGCTCCCAGCCTGGGGAACTCCCTCCCACCGGAGGCCAGCCTGGCCCCGTCTCTGCCGTCCTTCCGCAAGCAGGCCAAGACCTTTCTCCTCAGTCGGCCGGTGTGGGGTTTTAAAAAGGATTGTCACGCCTGGTTGATTCGAATGTAGCTTTGGTGTTAACGGTACTTTATTGACCACTTTTTGGGAGTGGTACTCGCATGAGCCCCTTTTCGTGTGTGTCCAGTTACTGGCGCTTAGCGTGAGAGACTGATTTTTATTATGGACGTAAGACGCCTCGAGGCCTTTTTAAGGTGAAAGGTGGGATAAAACGCTTTTAAATAAAAATAAATTTAAAAATAGCTAGATGTTTTGTGGCAGTACAGGTCAGGGGGTTTGGGCCTGAACCTAAACCCCCCCCCCCGTGGCTTGTGGGCTATTTTAATCCATTCTACTAGAGACTGACAGGTTTCCCTAAGAGCAGCTTGGTTTGCCTCCCATTAAACATGATTTACCTGCCATGTCTGCCCATGCGTTCCAGGTGGTCCCATTGAGCTTCACAGGCCTTGCTTCCAGCTCGTTTCGAAACGACATCAGGATAAAAGAGGCATCCGTCATCCCAAGGCTGTTGAATCTGTTTGCTAGAAAGATGGGAGAAGGTTTAATAGCGTTATGAGCAATTAGGACACAATACCGCCTGAATAATTGTCTTCATCTCTTGGTTAAGTAATAGGGTGGAGGCATGGATCCTTAGCTAATCTAAAGGGAAGGATGGGTTTTCCTAGAGGAATAAATAGGATTTGTCCTAAATGCCTGGCCATAGGAACAAAACAAGATAAAGGAACACACCTAGGGTGACATCTTAAAAGACTGACAAATTTATTTCGTTGCTTTTGCAGAATTACAGTCCCAGGGGAGGGGGATTTGCTTGTTTTGCATGTGTTCCCCAGGCCTGGGAATTAAACTCTGTGAGGACAGCATTAACATGGATAGGATGGCACCAAAAAAAAAAACCAATTGAGAGCAATGGGGATGCTAGCAGGCTTGCTGACAGGCGGGCAGTGTGTACTTGAATTTTATTTTATTTTCAAGAAGCAGAAGGGTGAGCATTTGGAAAGGAAATCCTGAAGGTCCTTTCAGAGGGCACCCCCCCCTCAAAAAAGATATCCAATCTGCTTTCCTGACTTAAAATGGTGTATTTTTGACTTTTGCTTTTCCTTCTTTTTTAAAATGTTGACAGCCAACTTGACCGGTCATGAGGAGAAAGTAGGTATGGAGAATTTCGAACTGCTGAAAGTCCTGGGCACTGGAGGTGAGCTGTCGCCCGCTGTTTGAGGGCATTTTGTTTGCATTTTTTTGTGGGAAAATGTGTCCCACCCAGTGTCGGACGCACAACCCCCCCTTCTGAAGGAATGCCAAAAAAAAACGAATCTCAAAGCAGAAAACCCTGCAGTGTAAAAATAAATTTCAAAATCACCAAAAAGCGTTGTGGTATCTGAAAGACTAAAGGCTATATTTATCATGTGAGCTTTTGCAGATTGCGCCCGCTTCCTCAGACGTAAAAGTGGAGCGGTGTGGCGAATGCGTGTCCAGGAGGACCCCAGTATCCGCTGGGGATTGGTTCCAAGCCTTCCCGTGGATAATGAAAACCGCGGATAAGAGAAAACGCCAAAAATATCCCCAAAATTGCTGTTTTGTGATAGTAACTTGCTTTACGGCTGCTGTTTTACAGCAGTAGCTTGCTTTACAGCTGCTCTTTGTGACAGTAGCTTGCTTTGTGATCCCCCCAGAAGGTGAGGCGGAAATCTCGTGTCTACCTAATGAAAGGGCCCTGAAGATGTAATGAGAAATAAAGTCTCATAGATTCGACAGCCTGCCCTAGGAAGAGAGAGAGAGAGAGAAGATTGTTTTGGCAAATAGCGGGGGTTTTGGCGTTGAAAACAGAGGAGGGTTGGATCTTTGGGGTCCCTGTGGGGGATGAAACCTTCACCCCCCGTGTTTTTGTCCACCCTAGCTTACGGGAAAGTGTTCCTGGTCCGGAAGCTGAGCGGTCACGACAAGAATAAACTGTACGCCATGAAGGTGCTGCGGAAAGCCGCCATCGTGGCCAAGGCCAAGACCACGGAGCACACGCGGACGGAGAGGACGGTGCTGGAGCATGTGCGCCAGTCGCCCTTCCTGGTGACCCTCCACTACGCCTTCCAGACAGACTCGAAACTCCATCTTATCCTTGGTAGGCGGGGCGCAGGCGCGGGGCGGGAGGCGTCCGGACGGCATGGAGACATAGAAGACTCCTTAAAACTAAATTGTCTTCAGCCTTGTCCTGGCTTAGACTCCCTCTTCACCTTTTGGTCCATTTCATTTCATTTTTTGGTTATATTTGTAGTGCTTCATATTTAATTTTTTTGCGCTTCGTTCTACGGTCAGGATATTATTTTATAACAGGTGTGATGAGGTTGCTTGCCCTTTTGGTGATGTAATGCCTGGTTGGTTTGGTGGGAGGTGGATGGGAATTTTACGGTGGTCTTGTGTGATCCTACACTAGGTCAGCATTTTGCCAGGTAAACCATGGTGCAATGTGTAAGTTTAAGCAACAACAACACAACCTGTCTCTCCCCTTCCAGACTATGTGAGTGGCGGGGAGCTGTTCACCCACCTGTACCAGCGGGACCACTTCACCGAGGAGGAGGTGCGGTTTTATAGCGGCGAGATCATTTTGGCCCTTGAACACCTGCACAAGGTGAGAACGTGGAAAGTAGTGAAGGAACTAGATGAACTCGAACCTATAGCAAAGGAAGCCAAGGGTGGGGAGATCCTGTAGGTCAGGGATAGAGCACGACACACGCAGGAACTAAGGTCTCCTGTTAAAAGGATCAGGTACCCATGAAGGGGAATTCCAGCACAGAGAAGAGAAGGAGAGGGAGGCAGAGAAGAAGGAAATGCACCCATGAACAATGGCTGTCTTGCGGAGAGCTTTGGGTAGTGTGGGCAGCATACAGAAGGTCCCTGGTATCCACTGGGGGTTGGTTCCAGGCCTCCCCGTGGAAAACGGAAACTGTGGATAAGAGAGAATGCCCCCTCCCTCAAAACTTGTTTTTGTGACAGGCGTGCCTTACAGCTTCCACTATATGACAGTAGCTTGCTTTATGGCTGCTGTTTTATGACAGTAGCTTGCTTTGTGGTGGCTGAATTATTTAGGTTAAAATTTTCCTCTGCCAACCATGGATAACTGAATCAGTGGCTAATGAATCAGTGGATATGGGGGTCCTACTGTATAGGTTGAATGAATGAATGAATGAATGAATGAATGAATGAATGAATGGTGCATGGCCAATAAGATACAGGAGATAACTAGCTCCATCCAGCCTGCCATTAGCACTAGTGGCATTAGTAGGGTCAGAAGTTTGACAGCAGGAAAAGAGGAAGACGAAACATGAGATGGATAGACTCCCTAAAGTTAACCACAAATTTTAAGTTTCCAAGAGACCCGCAAGGCTGTTGAGGACAGGAGGTTTTGGAGAGTTCCGTTAAGCTGGAGGCGACATGATGGCCCCTCACGATATGAGTTTGGAAGAAGTTACATTTGGGGGTGCAGGTTCCACGGCATCCTCTGTTCCACTTATTGTTCTAAAGAGTAACTTGTCCAAGCGCTGGGAAAATAAGTTTGAGAACAGGCTGTGGTGGGAAGGTCAGGGAGAGAGAGAGCCCAACGCACCCGGGGTTGGATCTGCTGAATGGGAACCCAGAGTTAGTGTCGCCTTGGAGCGCAGCATAAAAAAAAATGGGAAATTTTCTTGCCCTTAGCTTGGCATCATCTACCGGGACGTGAAGCTGGAGAACATCTTGCTGGACAGCGAAGGACACGTGGTGCTCACAGACTTCGGGTTGAGCAAAGAGTTTGTGACGGAGGATGTAAGTCTTAGGTCCCTCCGCGGAGGACTCTTTCCTTGATCATGGCCCTAAAAGTTTCGTCGCTCCTCTGTGATTCTACACAGACAAGGAAATGTTTTTTTAGACTGTCCTTCTCAAGATGTCTCTGCCCAGGTCCCGGGTGAGGCCTATCAAGAATTCAGGGGAGATCAGTACACTTTGAGGGGGTGTTTGTGTGTGTTATTATATCTTATTCTTGGACACTCATCTTTTCTCACGAGCAAAAATAGTCCCTAATGGAAGTTTAAGGGGAAGGGTGTGAGATTTGTTTTATTTATTTATTTTATTTATTTTAAGGCTTATATACCGCCCGTCTTCCCGAAGGAACTCCGGGCGGTTCACAACACACAAATGAATACAATTAAATACAACATAATTGTTATGTTTCTCAAAACAACAGACGTTTGTCGAAGGAAGTTGAGAAGTGTGTTTTACATTCAGGTGTATGCTTTCCCCGGTACAATCATGATCTTAAATCGGCTGACTAGGAAGGAAGGAAAGCTCGCTTGCTCCTTCTGTTTCACTGTTCTCGTTTGGTGCTTTCCCGACTTTGGGTCCCCAGGTGTTTTGGGGACTACAACTTCCATTAAGGCTTCGCCACTAGCTGGGCTGGGCAGGATTTCTGGGGATTGTAGTCCAAGACTCACCAGGGGACCCAAGGTTGGGACCTTGTTCATGCGCACCATCAGGTGCGTTTTCGTCCTCCGCTTGTAAAAGCCGCCTTTTGAAAGGCACAAGAAGAAACACCAACAGCGGGTTCCAAGGCGAGCCACCCTACGAAGTCCCGAGTTGGGTGTTGTTTTTTTCCCCCAGCTTCTCCTCGGCCTTGCTCTCGCCTTCTTGTCACTTTTCCATCTTTTCTGTCCCTGTAGACGGAGCGGACTTTCTCGTTTTGTGGCACGATCGAATACATGGCCCCCGAGATCGTGCGGAGCAAAAGCGGGCACGGAAAGGTGAGAGGGGTCCCATCCACGTCCAGAAAGACACCGGTGATCTGGTGGCAGCTTTGGGACCCTTTTTATAGCTCTCCGTTTCAGGGCCTCTTTTTTTTTGTTTTTAATTCAAAGCTGATGGGGTACCTTAGCGGTTTAGGTCTCTGCTTCCATACCCGGAGGTTGGGTTATTGATTCCGGCTTCCGGTTTGCCGCAGCGAGACGCCTTGATAAAAGTTGGGAGGTGATGTCTTCCAGGCATCACCCTCTGCTTACATGACCAGTCTTGGCCTTGTGTTTTAGAACCCAGCCTAGTTTGGACTCAGCCTAGGCTGACCTGTCCTCCTGTTTGACCTCTGCAGAGTGGCGTGTGACACACTTCCTCTTCCCAACTGGCTAAAGCTGAGTTCTGCATCCCATAAAAGTATACCAGTTTGCTTGTTTCATTTCCCCCTTGCTCTGTTTTGCAAATTTCTTTCGGTTGGCTTTCTGCCCACTTCCTCACGTTGTCCCGCCAACAGGCGGCTGTTTATAAAGCCAAGACAGAAAACTTTGGCTGTTTGGAACTTCAATCCACTGTCACCCAGTAGTTTGCCCTACACCGCATGGGCTGGAGCTGTTGAGACCATGACCCCAGAAAACCCAGAGGTCTACAGGTTCTGCTCTCATGTTATAAAGCACCCAGTTCTAAATTCAGATCTTCTTGGCTTTTAATTTACAGTATGATCTCTTTATCCACTGATTCACTAACTGCAGATTCAGTTATCCACGGTGGGTGATCGCAGGGGCAGCAAGGAGAGGGAAAATAAATACTGTAAAATTTACTGCTGCTGATGCCCACCGCCCCCTTCCTTGCTGCTGCTGCCGCATGGGCCAGCCCCCCCCCCTGGAGTGGTGGGGTGGGGACTTAACCCACCTGGCCAGGCAACCTTTGAACTTACCGCTCGGTTCCTGGGTGGTGGATCAGAAGTTTTGAACTTCCCACTCAAACTTCCCATCCATCGCTTGGGATCCAAGCGGGAAGTCCAAAGGCTGGTTGGCCAAGTGGGTCCTCCACCCCTCATGAGAGGGCCTGGCTGGCTGGCCAGGGGTGGCGAGGAGAAAATAAATCCCCCCCCCTTTGCTGCCCCTGAGCCCGGCAGCGAGGAGAAAGCAGGAAAAATGACTTTCTTCCCTCCTTGCCATTTGGGGAGCGTCAGGGGTGAAAGCTTTTGCCCCGGAACCCCACCACCTCTATCACACCGTCAACCCGGATAAGAGTGTTTGCTCTTATCAGTGGATTTTTTTTTTCAGTCTGTGGACTGGTGGAGTTTGGGGATCCTGATGTTTGAGCTGCTGACGGGGGCCTCCCCTTTCACGCTGGAGGGCGAAAAGAACTCGCAGGCCGAAGTGTCCAGGTGAGAAGGGTGGGGTGGGGGTGGGGAATATGGGGCAGGAAGAGGAGTCGCAGGTGAGGGACGAGGTGGGGTTGGGGTGGGGTGCCAAGTCAGGGCCTGGCTGTAGGATTGGGCTGGCTGGAGGCTGAGTCTTGTGGGGCGACACCTGGCAGGGTATTTATTTATTTATTTATTTATTTATTTATTTATTTATTTATTTATTTATTTATTTATTGCACTTATATCCCGCCCATCTTCCCGGAGGAACTCTGGGCGGCTTCCAATAGACAACCGAACAATGGTCGTCAGTACAACATACAATAGACAAATTCAATAGACTGTAAATACAATAATGGACAGGACAAATTAAAACCACTTCTAGCACCCTAACCACGCTAGCGAAAAGGCTCAATAGCTGCACAACTAGCTCCTAGAAGGAGTCAGAAGAGTCATAGAAGCATAGAGTTGGAGGACACCTCCAGGGGCCATCCAGTCCAACCCCCTGCCATGCAGGAACCCCCATCACAATATTTCCGACCGATGGCCATCCAGCCTCTGCTTAAAAACCTCCAAAGAAGGAGACTCCACCAGCCTCCTTTGTGGCAGCATCTTCCACTGCCGAATAGCTCTAACTGTCATGAAGTTCTTCCTGATGTTCAAATGGAATCTCTTTTCCTGTCGTTTGAAACCATTGCCCCGAGTCCTAGTCTCTGAAGCCATGGAAAACAAACCTGTCCCCTCTTCCATAGGACATCCTTTCAAGTATTTAAACACAGCAATCGACTCAGCCTGGATTTGAACCCCCTGGCCTGGCTCTTCCTCCCCCCCACAATGGTTAGATTGATCCAAGGGAAAGCCCTAAAGCAGGGAATGTGGGGGTGCTGGTCCCCCCCCATGACAACCTAATCTTCTGGGAACTTGGACGATAAGGGAGACAAGGAGAGACAGGGCTGGGGGTGGGGAGAGAGGGCTGGTGGCTGTCCCCGGCGTTGACGGCTCCCCTTGTCTGGTTTCCAGGCGGATCCTGAAATGTAACCCTCCCTTCCCGTCCGTCATTGGCCCCGTGGCCCGCGACTTGCTGCAGAAACTCTTGTGCAAGGATCCCCGCAAACGGCTCGGCTCGGGCCCCACGGGGGCACAGGAGATTAAAGACCACCCCTTCTTCACGGTGAGGACCGGTGGCTTTCCTTCCTCCCACAGGGCCACGGGATTATAACCGGCAGGCGACGACGCAGCTGGCCGGTCGCCATCTCATGCTCTCACCCATGGATTAACACACACCCCCTCTCATGCACCACCCCTTCCATGAGTCTAACACAGCCTCCCCCTCCTCCCCCATCACCAGGTCTAAAGGGGTTTGGATTACGAGACCCCCACCCCACCCCACCCCACCCCAAGATTCGGGGGAGCTGTGGTTCCTGTGTGGTTTTTGAGCACATGGCCTTCCTGTATTGGAGGAAGTTCCCAGAAGCAGTTAAAATGTGTCAAACGGAGCCAGGATGTTGTGGATTTGTGGATTTGTGTGTGTGTGTGTGTGTGTGTGTATTGTAAACACTGGAGACTTACTGGATACTTTTGTAGTCCTGGGTTGATTCCCATCTGCATACAGAGACTGAGAATAGAAGTGACAGTGGTTGAGTTATTATCTCCACTCCAACCGGAGTGGAAGGGCATTTTCGGAAGCACCCGTAGGAACCAGTTTTGAAGTGGCCATGGCGCCTTATCGCGAAGGGAAACCGTGCAAGAGAGGACGGAGGATAGTTTTGTCGGAGGCCCCAATTCCTGCTTAAAAGCATGTCGGCCTTTGGGGTCCGGGGGAGGAGAACAGGACGGCCAGTACCCCAGGGGTGGACAGACTGTATTTATGTCCCATTTCCCCCCCCCAGGGACTGGACTGGACCGAGCTGGCCGCCCGGCGAGTCAAACCTCCCTTCAAGCCCCTGATCCGCAGCGAGCTGGACGTGCGGAATTTCGCCGAAGAATTCACCAGCTTAGAACCCATCTACTCCCCAGCCGGGACTCCTCCGAGCCTCGACCGAGTCTTCCAGGTGAGTGTCAGAAGCTTTTTGAATCTACCCAGCCTTTGGGCAAACTCTCTCAAGTTTTCCTTCCGCTGGTTTTGTGTGTGTGTGTGTGTGTTTTTTTTTAAATCGGTTACGTTGCAGAGGTTGGGGGGAGGGCGAGTTGTGGGGCGAAGACCCAGCCCTCCGAGAGGACTACAACACCCATCATCCCCCCCCCCCGACATCGGCTCTGCTGGGAAGAAGGCTGGGTTGGTGTCGGCAAACGTCCCACGGAAGGCTGAGTTTTGCTCACCTCCGATCGAAGAGAGATTCCCGAGCCGAACTCGCAGGTCCTTCTCCCGTTTCGCTGATGCCACCGTTGTCATTTCTCTCTCTCTCTCTCTCCAAGGGCTATTCCTTCATTGCTCCTTCCATCCTCTTCAACCGCAATGCTGTGACAGCCGGCGTGATCTGGGCGGCCGTCGACGGAGAGCGCCCAGGGAGTGCCGCCGTGGCCCGCAGTGCCATGATGAAGGTAAAAAGGCCCACTTTTGAGAGCAGGAGGGATGCCCACCGGCTCGGGAATGGGTGGGTTCGGTGCTTTTTAGAAAGATTTCGTGATCAGTTAATAGAGGGTGTTTTACCCTCCCCCCAACTCTCCTAGAGTGTATCTGGACCGGCAGGAAATTCAGGAGCGGGGCGTCCCGAGTTGCGTTTGCCCAGCTGATCACTTCCGTGCCGCTGTGACATTTTGTCTAGTGGCTAGAGAAGATTCAGGTCCTAGAGTCAGGCACAAGGGCCTACTGTGATGGGCCGCCCCGTAAGAAATACCCTGTTTCCCTGAAAATAAGACCTCCCCAAAAAATAAGCCCTAGCAGGATTTCTATGCATTTGTTAAATATAAGCCGCATTTGTTAAATATAAGCCCTACCGTGATAATAAGACCTAGTGATGGGCGTGGCTATGGTTGTGTGCAGGGCTGACATTCAAGCATATTATAATAAGGCATGCCCTGAAAATAAGCCCTATTGTGTCTTCTTGAGAAAAAATAAATATAAGACAGTGTCTTCTTTTCGGGGAAACACGGTACGTCAGGACCCTTGTATCCCCGGGGGAACTGGTTCCTCCTCCCCACATGGATACTGAAATGTGTGGATAATAGCAAATGTTAAATATGTAGTATAGTCAAGGGGGGGGGGAAACCAGGGAAATATTTTAATGCGCTTTACCAGAACTGGCCACTATTTATTTAGAAGCTCATCTCTAGAAACACCCCAGCCAAACGGGTCACTCTTCCTCCGGGCTCCTGCCAGCCCCTTCACAATCCGAGACAATATGACATCGGGAGAGGGAGAGAGAGAGAGAGAGAGAGATTCTGAATGTTGTCGTGGGACACCAACTCCCATAATCCCTTTATCCCCTGCTGAGGAATGTGGGTGTTGCAGTCCCAGCCATTGCCCTCCCCTGGGAAGTAGCGGTTCACACACACAGACACAGACACAGACACAGACACAGACACAGACACAGACAGACAGACAGACAGACAGACAGACACACACACACACACACACACACACACACACGGGAGGGCACGGAAGCCCACTCTCTCCCAGGGCAGGCCCGCCGGACCTCGGCCAACCTCCCTCCCTCCCTCCCTCCCTCCTGCCCAGGACTCGCCGTTCTTCCAGAAGTACGAGATGGACTTGAAGGAGCCGCCACTCGGGGAGGGCAGCTTCTCCTTATGCCGCCGCTGCCGGCAGCGCCAGACCGGCGCAGAATTCGCCGTCAAGATCATCAGCAAAAGGTGACACACACACATGCACGCGCACACGACACCCACCTGACTCAGGACCTACGAGGGCACTCCTGGCTCGTGGAGAGGCACAGACTTCTCCGTTGAGTCCCATTCACGAGATGCCTTTCCCAGCATGGCGAGAACGCCCAGGAGGTGCGGCCCGGAGACACCAGGGGTTGATTCACGCCGCTGGCCAGTGGTCCCGGGTGGAAGGCCCAGGACTAAGGAGCCTTGAGCCAACGGGTGTTTTTAATGCAAGGATTGCTACCTTTAAAAAAAGCAAAGTGGGCTGCTTATAGACCAGTCCATAGCACTTAAAGCGGTCTCTGGGCGGTATGAAAGCTTAAGGACGCAGGCAGCACATCGTCATCCCCCCCCCCCGGAGTAAGCTGGGTACTCATTTGACCAACCTCGGAAGGATGGAAGGTTGAGTGGACCTTCAGCCGTCTTACCTGGGATCGAACCTCTGCACCATCCAGGCTCCTGGCTCAGATGTTGGGCACTTGCCAATGAGAACGATTTGTGGCCTGGGGGGGGTGTCACCTCCCTGATGTGGTCCGAGACACCCCTGGGTGTGTGTCTCTCTCTCTTTCTCTCACCCGCCTCCCCAAGCCAAGTGACAATCTGGCCCAGGTCTTGAGAAGACCCTCCGGGTGTTTTGTTAAGACATCACCCCCCACTCCCCGTAAGGCTCCGCCAACCTAACCGCCAGCGGGGCAGGACATGTACCCCGGTTGTTCTTTCACCCTGAGTGGAGGGATGAGGCTCTTGCTAAGGCAAACTAATTGTGCGGTCCTTGGGGGTGTGTGTGAAGAGACCATCTTTGCCTGTCACCGAACCGACCCGCAGCCCGGGAGCTGATTCTCTTCTCCCCTTGAATCCAGGATGGAAGCCAACACCCAGCGCGAAGTGGCCGCCTTGCAGATCTGCGAAGCCCACCCCAACATTGTCAAGTTGCACGACGTTCATCATGACCAGGTGACCAAAGTTAGGTGTTCGATTCCCCCACCCACACACACACACACACACAGGGTGTCCCTTAATTCCTTGCTCTCAAACACTTGAATATGTCTTAATTGTACTGGACTGTATGTTATCCCTCATCACTGTAAGCCACCTGGGGTCCTTTTCCAAGGAGAAAGGCGGGGTAAAAAGACTCTAAAATAAAATATAAATAAATAAATTAATAAATTAATTAATAATACAGTAGTGCCTCAACTTATGAATTTAATCTGTTCGAAATGCATGTTCTTAAGTCAAACTACTCTTAAGTCGGGGTACCTATCAAAAAAATTGAAAAAATAAGTTAATTAAAAAAAAAAAAAAAATTGCAAGTCGAGCATACCATATCTAAAATGTGTAAGGCAGCAGTCAGAACACCACCAGTTTTCTGCTCTTAAGTCAGATTGCTCTTAAGTCGAACTGCTCTTAAGTCGGGGTACCACTGTAATCGTCCCTTCCGGTTCTAGGGGGTTCATCATCAAAACCACTCCCCCTCACACAAAACTCATAGGGGGGGTCCTGCTATACTGTGCCCCCTCACCTCACCATCCCCTTAACGCGTTTAATAAACCCTATTTTAGCTGTAACCACCCTAGGACGAACCAGTCCGTGCCCACCTCTCCTCCTGGGTAACCCGATGCCGGGCCCCCAGTGGGCACGTTTGCGTTATGTTTTCTACGCCTCTCCTGGATGGAGCTGGGAAGCGGTTTCTTTTCATCTACTGGCTCTTCCTTCCTTCTTCCCCCAGTACCACACGTATCTCGTGATGGAATTGCTCCGAGGCGGGGAGTTATTTGACCGCATCAAGAAGAAGCAACACTTCAGCGAGTCGGAAGCTAGCCAGATCATGCGCAGCCTGGTTTCGGCCGTCAGCTTCATGCACGACGCCGGGGTGGTGCACCGAGATCTGAAGCCAGAGGTACCCGGGGGAGAGGAGAGAGCGGGCGGGCAGGCGGGCAGGCTCTGCGGGATGGATGATCTGTTTTGGGGTTATCTTAGGACGGTGGAAGAGGAAGTTGCGAGAAAGACTGGTGCCTTTTCCACCACCGCTGTCCCATTGCGGAAGGATGTTCCAGATAAATTTTAGCTTAGCTCAGGCATGCCCAAACTTCGGCCCTCCGGATGTTTTGGACTGCAACTCCCACAGTCCTTGGCCATTGGCAATCTAAGCTTAGAATTCTGGGAGTTGTGGTCCAAAACATCAGGAGGGCCAAAGTTTGGACCTGCCTGGCCTTAGCTTAAAAGCTACAGCCTTAGGGGAAAGAAAGAGCAGGTCCTGAAGTATCCCAGAGCAGTAAAGTCTAAGTGCGTGTGTGTGTGTTTTTTTAAATAGCCACACACTGATCTCATTTGATCGAATTCATACTTTGATGGGAAGCTACCCAAGAATAGAAAGGTCTCTGGGGAGATAGAGCTTCCTTCCTACACCCCCCGATAGGAATCTGGCCGGGAGGAGGCAATCTGGTGGGATACACGTCCTCACCAGTTTAGGGGAGACATAGATAGGATGGCCATGTTTAAACATTTGAAAGGATGTCATATCAAAGAGGGGACTGGCTTGTTTTCCATGGCTTCAGAGACTAGGACTTGGGGCAATGGTTTCAAACTACAGGAAAAGAGATTTCATTTGAACATGAGGAAGAACTTCATTATGGTTAGTGCTGTTCAGCAGTGGAAAATGCTGTCCCAAAGGAGGCTGGTGGATTCTCCTTCTTTAGAGGTTTTCAAGCAGAGGCTGGATGGCCATATGTCAGGAGTCTTGTGATGGGGGTTCCTGCATGGCGGAGGGTTGCCACAGGATGTGGGAATGGCATCTGGCTTGGATGCCTTCCAAAGGGGATTGGACAGATTCCTGGAGGAAAAGTCCATCACAGGTGACAAACCATGATGGAGATGTGTGTCATCTCCAGGCTTAAAACCGGAGCACTTCAAGGGCCAGATGCAGGGGAGGGGTATTAGGAGACAGAAATCTAGTCTCTTGCGCTCCCAGACGCATCTGGTGGGGCCACTGTGAGATACAGGAAGCTGGACTAGATGGTCCTTTGGCCTGATCCAGCATGGCTCTTCTTAGGTTCGCATGACTGGATGGCCCCTGGAGGTCTCTTCTAACTCTTATGATTCTATGATAAGTACTTTGGGTTGAGGTGTGAGCGCTCACCAGAGGTGCAAAGAACAGGTCACCTGGAACAAACAAGACACCGCTGTTTCATTGAGTGAGGGGTGATGCAAAACATCGGGTCCGCCACCGCTGCCCTTAGGCCTTGGATCAGCTGAGGAAGGAACACACAGCTCAGCTAACCTGCAGCGAACGTTGCTGGACCATATTGCTTTTTGATATGGCATAAGAAGGACGTTGACAAATCAGTCTTGTCACTCTTGTCAGTCCCAACGGGCCTTGGATGCTCTCCCTTTCCCCCCCCTTCCCCTTAGAACATTCTGTACGCGGACGAATCGGAAGGCGCCCCTGTCAAGGTGATCGACTTCGGCTTCGCTCGCCTCCGGCCGCAGAACTCGCAGCCCATGCAGACGCCCTGCTTCACCTTGCAGTACGCCGCGCCTGAACTGTTGCAGGACGGCGGTTACGACGAGTCCTGCGACCTCTGGAGCTTGGGGGTTATCCTGGTAGGTGGGGCCAGAGCCCGAATCAGACGCTTCTGCGTCTCCTTTGGTCACCTGGCTGCCCCTGTGTGTGCATATTAAAACGCCCGTACACAGGTGGGCCTCCCTGTCTGCAGAATTGCTACTTGTTGGTTCACTTATCCACTACCTGTAAATATAAAGTTGTGTGTGTGTGTGTGTGTGTGTGTGTGTGTGTGTGTGTGTGTGTGTGTGTGTGTGTGTGTGTGTGTGTGTGTGTGTGTGTGTGTGTGTGTGTGTGTGTGTGTTGTGTCGTTACAGTCGTGACCGACTCTTCGTGACTCCATGCCCATGGAGTTTTCTTGGCAGGAATACTGGAGTGGCTTTGCCAGTTCCTACTCCAGGCGCCTACAACACCTGGTATTCCATGGTGGTCTCCCATCCAAGTACTAACCAGGGCCAACCCTGCTTAGCTTCCAAAATCAAGCGAGATCAGATGTGCTTAAGGCATCTAGGCAGCTCCGACTTTTAGTGACTCCATGTCGATGGAGTTTCCTTGGCAGGTATACTAGAGTGGTTTGCCAGTTCCTACTCCAGGCGCCCACAGCACCTGGTATTCTCTGGTGGGTCTCCCATCCAAGGACTAACCCGGGCTGACCCTGCTTAGCTTCTGAAATCAGGCGAGATCGGATGTGCTTAGGGCATTGTCTCCTAAAATAGTCTTTATCGGACATAGGTGTTTTGTTTCAGAAGGGGTCCGGTTCCAAAACGGAACACGGCAGCTGGGAACCGGGACCCACCCTCCGGAACGAAATCAACCACCGAGTTACTTTCCTTTGGGTCCCACGAGGCGAAACTCCAACGAGGAAGCAGCCTCCGACACATCATCTTCTCCTTGGCGCTGGCCAGTCAGACAGGGAGGCGGGACGAGGCATGTCCTTGCCCAGCTCCTGATTGGCCGGCGCCAGGGAGAAGGAAAGATGACGCGTCAGAGGCTGCTTCCTGGTTGGAGTTTCGCCCCGCGCGACTCAAAGGAAGGCAAGTCAGGGGCCTTTCTGGGAGCGAACCGCCGGCAAAAATAAGAACCACTGATTCCGCCCAGCACCGTCTGTAGCCTGGCCCAGCCCTGAACGCCCTGTGTTTCTCTCTCTCCCTCCCTGCCTTGTCCTTGCAGTACACCATGCTCTCAGGACAGGTCCCCTTCCACAGCAGCCAGGAAGGGAGCGCCGCCAGCCACGCCGCCGATATCATGCACAAGATCAAAGAAGGCCAATTCTCCCTGGAGGGGGAGCCCTGGAAGAACGTTTCCGAAGAGGCAAAGGAGCTGGTTCGAGGTGATGAAGGGGTTTCGCGGTGGGGTGGGGAAATGCACCTCCAGATTTTGGGAGGGGGGTGGACAGGGGGAGGGAGAGGCACGCGGTTATTCTGTCTGAAAATGAAGCCGGCATCGGTGCCTTTTTGGCAGCTGGGGAGAATTTAAGGATCTGAGCCAAGAGCAGGAGGGATGGCGGTTGGGTGAAGTTGGCTGGGAAGATTACCCCGTTCTCCAGCCCTGCTCCAAACTGGCTTCATCTGGAAGCCAATGTCCAGAGCCTCTGGTTTCCTGGTTTGTGTGTGTGTGTGTGTGTGTGTGTGTGTGTGTGTGTGTGTGTGTGTGTGTGTGTGTGTGTGTGTGTGTGTGTGTGTGTTTGCCACTTCCCCATATGTGCAGCGCAGCAGAGAGGCAGAAGCTGGCAAGTGGGCGTCTGTTTCTGTCTCCGGGCCCTTCCTCATCTGCCTCCCCCTCCCCTTTTGCTCAAGCAGGGCTCCTGACAGTGGACCCCGCGAAACGGCTGAAGATCTCCAGCTTGCGCTACAACGAGTGGCTCCTGGACGGAAGCGCGCTCTCGTCCACTCCGCTCATGACCCCGGACATCCTGGAGAGCTCCGGGCCCGCCGTGCGCACGGGCGTCAACGTTGCCTTCATGGTAAGAGTGTCGGTGCTAGCCCGACATCGGGTTTCAGGGGTTGGCCCTCCGGTGCAAAGGTCTTGAGGGGAGGTGTTTCTGCACAAAGTGTGGAATTTGTCGGTGAGCTGCGCACCCTCTAACTCCAGAAGAGGAGAATTTTAGCTTTTGGTGTGAGAGAAACGGGGAGGAGATGTGAGTTTTTCGTGCTGTTTGGCCGTGTTCTGGAAGTTTTTCTTCCAAACGTCAGACTCTGTGGCCGGCGTCTTCCGAGGGCCAGGAGCTCAGGGAACTAGGAGTTCTCTCTGTGCTCCGGGGTATAGTTCTCTCTGTGCTCTGGTCTATAACACAGAGCACAGAGAGAACTCCTAGTTCCCTGAGTTCCTTGCCCTCGGAAGACGCCGGCCACAGAGTCTGCCGAAACGTCAGGGAGAAAAACTTCCAGAACACGGCCAAACAGCCTGAAAAACTCACAACAACTATCCGATCCTGTCTGTGAAAGCCTTTGAGAAGACATAGAAACAGGGAGGTTTTCTTTGCTGTTTTTACCCTGCAAAGCTGCAGTCTCTCTTTCTGCTCGATGGCCTTTGGCTGTGAGGGTCTCAAGAACAGTAGAACCGCGATTCAAGCCGGAGAACCGGCAGCGACTGTGTTCCGATTTTTGTGGCCACTACCATCTCTTGCTTTGCGCAAAAGTGCCCTGCGCCCTGCTTGGCCCAAAGCATGGATGTGGGTCCAAAAGGCGCCAGAATAAAGTGTGTGTGTGTGGGGGGGGTTGATTCGATGCAGCGTAGCTCCTGTTTGTTTGAGGCGGCGGAGAGGGGGGAGCTGGCAAGACACCCAGTCCTGGCAACATTCAAGAGCAAAAGTGAATTTTGGAGGAGGAGGTTTAACATAACGGTGGGTGGGATCAACCGGGTTTTTAAGCAGGTACGTACGCAGCACGCCCTGCTGCAGTGCAGAACCCGGTGAAGCCACGGGGTAGGGGGCAACCCCTGCCCTCCATTAACTCTTCCCCTCCCTTCTCCCCCCTCCCCAGGCTTTTAACAAGGGCAAGCGGGAAGGATTCTTCCTCAAGAGCGTGGAGAACGCTCCCCTCGCCAAGCGGCGCAAACTGAAGATGTCCAGTACCGGCGCCGAAGCCCGGCGTAGCAGCAGCACCTCGTCCTCTGGCTCGTCCTCGGGGTCCTCGCCGGCCGCCTCTTCCCGACCCCACAAGGGCAAGGTGCCCGCCGCCCGCCGCAACCCTCCGTCCTAGCAACCCCAGGAGAGAGAGCGAGATAGGGGCGGTGGGCTCTCCAGGGCAGGAGGGAAAGTGGGTATTTATTTGTCTACGTTGCTGTCGGGGCTGGAAGCCCCCTCCGCTGCCGCCTCCTTTTCCTCCTCCCCCTCCCTCCCGCTTCCTCCAAAACCAGCGACGACATCCGATGCGGCATCGCTTCCTTCGTGGCAGTTTGCTCAAAAGCGTCCCGAGGCGGTGGGTCCGGAGGCGGGAGGGGAGGGCCCCGTAGGGTCAACCGCACGGATTCTGCCCAACAGCCCCAGATTGGCTCCTCGGGGAGACGCCGAGGCTGCGGGGACCGCCCCTAGGAGAGTGTCCCACTTTTAAGAATGCCAAATCCGTGTCTTGTTTTAGCGTTTGTCACCCTACCGGGACAAGGTGCCTGGATGTGGGGTCTGGTTGCGCTTTTTTTTGTTTGTTTGTGATGTGTGTGTGCATGTTTTTTTTTTTAAATTGATCAACCCGGAGCACGAGGGAGCCCTGCAGTTTTCCCTTCCCCCTGCCCCACTCACTACACTCCAAACATGCAAGAGGGCTGGTCCCCCCCCCGCCGCCGCCTTTGGGGTCCGGAGGGGCAAACGGTTGGGGGGCAATTGGAAGGACGGGCTTCACCAAGCCGTCGGGTGGGACGGGGTCGTGTTTTCCATTCATTTCGATGTCAGATAAGCAGTGGGGTTTTATCCCTTTGGGGGGGGGTGTCCATTTCTGGGGGCCAAAGCTGCTTTCTCGGGGCGGGGGCGGAGGGCTGTGTGAAATGTTTCTCCTATGGAGTACCGTGCCCCTCCTCCTCGCGTGGCCCCCCCCTTTAATTTTTATTTTTATTATTATTATTTTGCTGGGCACAGAAACGGAGCAACACAGCCGTCTTCGGAAAGGGAGATGGGTGGGCCTCGTTTCTGTGACTCCGGCTTGCCGTCAAAAGCCCAGACCGTAAAAACTCAGGCAGAATCCCCGAAGCTCATTCAGAGACTAGGTAGGTCTAAGACGGGCATGCCCAAACTTCGGCCCTCCTGATGTTTTGGACCACAACTCCCAGACTTCTAAGCTTAGCTTGCCAATGACAAAGGACTGTGGACGTTGTGGTCCAAAACATCTGGAGGGCCAAAGTTTGAACATGCCTGGCCTAAGAGCTGCACTTTTGGGGGGGGGGGTTAACCAGGGGGAAAGGAGGGTGTCGCTCATTATTCTGTGTAAGACAGAATGGCCTGCTTCCTTCCCCTGGCCCGGGAAGAATATTCCCCGCCCCCCTCCCCCTAAATCCTTAAGCACAGGAACACGGTTGGAAGAGGTTTTATTGATGTCTTCATAGGTTGGAGAATGGACTTCCATGTCTTCTGCCTTACGACCCAGTAGAACTGACTCTGCTTGAGCCATCTGTACAAGCTCAGAGACTTTGCAAAAACGTGGGTTTAGGGGAGGTGGGAATATCGTAGGGGAAAGAAAGTATATTTTTAAGAGCAATGAAATTACTGTTTGTTTTTTTAAAAAAAAGATACTGAAGGTGTGTATGGGGAATATTGTTTGTTGAATGGCACAACTGGAGTTCAGAATGCAGGGGGAAATTATTTCCCCCGACTGCCACCATGGTGGACTTCTGTCACCTTTTTTTCACAGAGAGAGTGAAAAATGGGATAGGACTTGAGGATATAAATGAAAATAGGAATCTGTTCACTTGACACCTTTGCAGCGTTTAATCCCCATCGAAACTAGATTGGACTTAAAAACTAGCTCCCCCCCCATTTACAAAGCAGCATTTTAAAACTTGTTCTAATAAGAGTCCAGAATCCAGGTTACACTGACGTTAATAGTATCAGCAAAATCAGCAGTAATTTTGATTTTAGTACAGGTTTTTTTCTTCCATTTTAGAGACATCCCATTTTATAAAAATCAGATTTATTATTAGTTAAGATCCAAACCGTCCCTATGTAGTTGAATGTGACCCCCCCATTTTGCAGCATTAATTCTAGTAACTTTTAAATCCCATTTTTGCTTACAGCAGAAAAGTTCTATTTTTTGTAAAGAGTCCACGTCTTGACAAACATTTTTAAAATGTTTACAGGGCACTCCCAGGATTCTGATTAGCTGGGATTTATTGGGCTGTCTCGTTAAGAAGGAAAGGAATATTTGTTAACATGGAAATGTGACTATATATTAGGATGAGGGCGGATGAGATGTGTGTTTATGTTTATTCTGGATTATTTCATCTGGAATTTTAAAAAATGTTATGATAAATATACAGGTTCTGAAAAGACCCTGAAAGGATGAAAGAAAAGGGAACTATGTTTTAGTCACTTTAAAGGGGCGTGCAATTGAAACTCTAAACTACCGAGAAACATAGGAAAAACCCCTCAAAACAAGGGGAAATCTGGGGGATTTATTTCAGACTGCTGGGCAGTCTCCACGTAAACCAGATTGAATTAGAATGGCGATTCCTGGTAATCGGGGGAAAGACATCTCTCCGTGATCACCACTGCTCGCCCTGGACAGCTGAAGAACGCTGTCCTGCTGGTTGCCACAGATCTAATCCCGGTGCTCCTACCAAACTAACTCACCCAAATTCCTGCCTCTTCTGATACGCAACCCGTGTTGCGTGTCAGGAGTATGAAAACTACTAAATTCCCCATTAAAGAAACTTTTCCTTCCGGACACAAGGTGCAACTCCTTCTTCCAAAGATTTAATCCCGCCGCTGCCGCCGTGTCCCCCAATTAATTCCTGCCGATTTTAGGAAACGGTGCGGAAGGAGAGGGTGACAAAAGAGATGATGCATTCGTTGGAGCAGCAGTATCGCTGCTGGAGTAGGAAGTAGTGCTGTGGCATCTCCCTTTACCCCAGCCGTGCTACCCATTATCAACTGGCATCACCCCCATGCTTGGCGGGTCTTTAGAACCAAGGAACTCAGCAAAACGGAGGGAGGTCTCCACACCACCACCAACACCACAACAAACCAGCTCTTTCCCCCTTTTTTTGGGGGGGGAAGGCAGAACAGTAGAATCTGGCTTCGGAAAGCCAGTTTTAAGGTTGTCGCAGAGGCACTGACCTGTGAAGTCTGGCCATGTCACTCTCCTCCTTCACAGTGTTTGCAACTGGCAGCTGTTTCATTTGGGGAGGGCGCTCACCTTCCTTTAGGCAACAGAATAAATGTGTGTGTGTGTGTGTGTGTGTGTGTGTGTGTGTGTGTGTGTGTGTGTGTGTGTATATATATATATATATATATATGTTAGGATGGATTGTTTCTTCCCGTGTATTTCTATGTTTTAACTGCCATACCTATACCCGTCCCATTCTTTATATATATAAGAGATGGTATATATATATATATATATATATATATATATATATATATATTTGTGTGTGTATGTTTTAACTGCCATATTGTCCCATTCTTTCGCTGAAGAGATGGTGGACGACTGGACGCGGTGTCCGTTCACGTCTTTAAGCAGCACAAAGCAGCCAAGAACCAGCCATTTGGGGGCCTCTCGTCCTCGCAACCAAACCATGTGCATTTTTTAAAAATTTGAAAATAAAAACCACCTCGGAAGCCCATGCGTTTGTCTTTCCCTCGGCGTCGGCACCCAACCCGTTCCTTCTCCTCAACACGACCCACGCAGTTCTAGAACAGCTCTAGAGCAGCCTAGAACGTAGAGGCAGGGGTCGGCCGGCGTGCAATAATGCAACGCCGGCCAAGGGAGCAACCCCCTCCGGTCTGCATTTTTGTCCCTGGCCGTCTGTAACCCTGAACCAAAGTCATGTCCGGGGGCTTCTCTCCCCTGCCTTGACATGGAGAAGGAGGAGGTTTTACTGGATTTAACTTGTACTCCCCCCCCCAGCCTGCCTGCATTTTCTGACCTTCCAACTCTGCACTTCTGTATGCATTGGCTTTCCGCACCATGCTAAGCCACCCGCAAGCCAGAGGAACAAAAGACGTATCCCTTGATCCCTGATTATGACTCACAGACTCGCACGGCGCTCGACGCTGCCACCGGGAAGCGGCTCTCGAGAGACGATGGGGCTCATCGTTGCTGGCAAGACAACTCCACGGGCCGGTTCAGAAGCCGGCAGGAAGATGAGACGCACGCGTGCACGCACCCCAATGCCTTCCGCCCTGACAAGGCAGACGAAGCACGACACAAGGCGGCGGGCCCCGCTTGTTTGAAACACATAAGACTTTATTCCAAAGAAGAAGAATTAAAAAGAAACCGTACACCAACTGGAATGGAAGAGAAGCATTCCCTGAAGCCATTGGAAAGGAAGAGCGAGGGAGCGGGGAAGGGAGGGCAAGGAAGGGGTTCAGGGGAAGGGGTCACCGTTGAAATACAACCAAGATATGCAGATACTTCCAGGAAGACAACAGCAGACGGCAGAAACAGGCCGTCGGCCGTACGTGACAGTCCATGGAGGCAGGAGACTCATTGGCCGGGCGGGGTCTTTGGAGAGGCAGCCGGCAGGAGGCAAGTCGAGGAAGGAAGGAAGGCACCCTCACCGCCCCCCCTCCTGGGGCCACCGAGGAGCGCTAGGACCTTTGCACCCCCTTTCCAGCCACACTCACGAGCACGGAAGCCGGGGGGGTGGGGAGGCAGAGGGGGAGGGAGGGAATGAAAGAGCAGAGAATGGCCACACACCGCTAAAGCGTCAATGGTAACATGTTGCCACACTGACAGGAAGGGCTGGATTGAGATTTCGACAGGGGGAGCGGACCATCTTTCCATTCTGTACAAGGAAGGCAGGGCGGGGCGGGGCGGGGGCAGAGAGAGAGAGAGAGAGAGAGTCGGAAGCCACTGGTCTTACTTGGCAGTCATCATCTGTACAAACTCTGCGGGGAAAGAGAAGACGGGAAGCAGAAATGCAGTCAAGAAGCTCTCTGGCAAACGCCACTCCCAAAGACGGTCGCCCAGTAAGAGATCGGGCCGTGCCAATGAAAAGACGATATTGGGAACAAACAGAAGTGTATCCGGGCAGAGATCGGCCCGGTGGCAACACATTTTACAAACGGTGTGCCTTATACACAACGCAGGGAAGGGTCCCCAAAACCTCCACCCTAATATACAAACGGTGACCAGAGATTTCTGGCTGCCGTAAGAAACGAAGGCAGCACTTCACTACGTTTGGCAAATATGTGCCCAAAACTCGAATGAGATGGGGCGTTTACACCCGAGATGGGCTTCCCGCACTGCCACGGACACCCAGACTTCACGGAAGGGCTTTTGAGGCCTCTCACCTTCGTAGTTGACCTGCCCGTCCCCGTCAATGTCAGCTTCTCGGATCATCTCGTCCACTTCTTCGTCCGTCAGCTTCTCGCCCAGGTTGGTCATGACGTGGCGCAGCTCGGCGGCGCTAATGTACCCGTTGCCGTCCTGTAGGCGGAAAGGAGGACGGCCGGGTCTAAGGGGGGGGGGTCTGTCTGAGGAAGCTGTTTGGATGAGCAGCAAAACGTTTCTCTCTCAAGAAAAAAAAGCACAGGGAACTACCCCCAATACCCACAGGGTTTTAGAATAATCCCAAATCTAGGTACAGTGGTACCCCGACTTAAGAGCATGCAGTTGAGGTACCACTGTATGTACTTCGCAGTGGCTTGGGAGATGCTAATCTCAGATCACCGGGGGGGGGGGGAGAGAAACAAACGTCAAAACATCAAACGTCTCATCCTTTTTTCAAGCGGTGCCTCTCTTTTCATTTGGAAGAAGGGGCACAACACAGAAATACTGGGACACTCTTTCCAACGGCTGGTCCCTATCCAAGGAAAATCAAACCTGTTCAGCTAGATTTATATCAAATGACATCAGCCCCGCGGTTAAACCCACACTGTTTTGCTTTGATACGGGGCTTCCCATGGTCAAGACAACTCAGAATCTCCGTCTGGATCCCAGAATGTGTCCCCAAAGTTCACACAGACCTACCTTGTCAAAGACACGGAAGGCCTCTCGGATCTCTTCCTCGCTGTCTGTATCCTTCATCTTCCGGGCCATCATAGTAAGGAATTCTGGGAAATCAATGGTGCCATTTCCTAGGAAAGGGAAAAACCATTCAGCACTGTAGTTCAGCGCTGTAGTATCTCAACCCTGCTGAGGTTGTTGGCCTAAACAACCGTAGAGCCGTAGCTGCCTGTCGAAGGGCAACTGCAATTTATTTATTTATTTATATGTATATACCGCCCAGCTTTCTGAAGGAAAGGAACCCCAAAGGACTGGTGGAGAGCATTCCCTTTTTGCAGAAAATGAAGAAACAGCTTTAAGGGAGACAGTCAGTGAGGGGGAGAAAGGGACAAAAATACCCCAGGGGAAAAAAAAATAGGGGCCGCACTCTTCTGTCCCTCATCTATTCACCACATGCCCTGCTGCCCCAAAACACAAAGACAAGATACCACCATAAACTAGTTCCACTGCCTTTGGTCCACTGCCTTTATTTCCACTGCCTTTGGTCAAGTACTCTTCAAAAGCTATGGATGTTCATCGTGGCAATAAAGTTCAGGCGATTAAATGCCGCCGGCTTCTAGCAAATAAATCCGGGCAGCCAAGAGCAAGTGGCTGGATTCAGCTTACAGGCCTGACACACACACACACACACACACACACACACACACTGTAAGATGTTTTGGGCCACAACTCCCACAGTCCTTTGCCACTGGCAATGCAGGCTTGGAATTCTGGGAGATGCACTGTCCAGGCTTTTAATGCACACAATGGAGGGCATTGTTGCTGCCTTCACCAGGGCCTTATGGGGAGGGTGGGTTTACATCGTTAAAAATACATTTTAAATGGTTAATTCTTGGTGTAGGTTTGGCTGCATCTTATAGCTCCAAACTCACTGAGGAGCCGCACAATTTGTGGCTGGAGGAGCACTGTCACAGGAGAAAACAATTCAAACTATTCCAACGTCCATGTCCCCGAGTGCCTGATCCATGACGGGTGCCTGGCCCATCCATTCCCATCTCTTTGACGACCCCCCCCTCCAGCCTCCCAAAGGACGCCCTGCCCACGCCCTGCTCGCTCGCTCACCGTCGGCGTCCACTTCGTTGATCATGTCCTGCAACTCGGCCTCGGTGGGGTTCTGGCCCAGCGAGCGCATCACGGTGCCGAGCTCCTTGGTGGTGATGGTGCCGTCCCCGTCCTTGTCGAAGAGGGAGAAGGCCTCTTTGAACTCTAAAAGGGAAAGGGACACACAGAGAGAGCTCAGCCCCAGGGGAGGCCCAGCCATCCTCGGCCAACCCAGGGGGCGCGCGCGCGCGCGGGGGGGGGGGCGGCAAGCAGGCCCTGCCACAGGCTCCTGGGCCCGAAAGACAGCTTTTTGCAACTCCCGCTTTGGCTAGTGGGAAAGGGACGCATCCCTTCACGGCGACAGCTCCAGGGTAAGCCTGTTCAGCTGGGGGGGAGGGAGGGAGGGGGGAGGGTTTGTGGAAGTCACATCGGCATGCTTTGCTTCCTACCCGATCTTCTTCCGTGCATAAAAGGCACTGTGATGTGTCATTTCGGGACAGGCTAGCAAGAGCGGGAGGGAACGGGGATCCCCTCGCACAGGCTGGCAGGGGACCTAACACGTTTTCAGCACACTTTCATCCAGGCCTGTCCAAACTTCGCCCCTCCAGATGTTCTGGACCACAACTCCCACAGTCCTTTGTCACTGGCAATCTAAGCTTAGAATTCTGGGATGGCTCAGTGGTTTAGGAGACAAGAGGTTTGGGAGTTCAGTTCCTCCCAGGGTCTCTCGGGAGAAGAGCCAGGCTTGGGGCAAGGCTGCAGAGTCTGAGGGTGTCCCCGGAAGAAGGGAATACGACGCTACCTCTGAGGCCTCCCTATCCAGAAAACCCCGAAAGAGTCGGAACTTAGTTGGTGGCACGCAATTAATTAAGGGACAAAGGCTGAGGAATTGTGGGAGAGCGATCCCCCCCCCCGTTCAGGATCCAGGAGAAAGCTGGCGGAAGGTCGAAATCTGACTGGAACCATTGGCTCGCGGGGTTCTCGCATTGTCTGCCCGGCACCTCCAGCTCTGGCGACCGTGGTGCTCGTGGTGCCACCACGTCCGAGTCCAAGAAAAGAGAGCCTTCTCACCTGCAATTTGCTCCTCGGTCAGCTGGTCAGCCTGCAGAAAGGGAGAGGGGGGGAAATGTGACTTCCGAACCCTCTCGTCTCACACCATCACAGCCCGTCACCAGGGCTGCCTCCCCGAGACACCGTTTTCTTCTAGGTTCCTTGCAACCCTGGCCTCCATTCCCCCACCCCTACATATAACAAGGGTGTCCCCATTTAAAGCCCCCCCCCCATAAGAAAAGGTGCTGCCAATTAGAGACGCTCATAACAAGGGTGCCCCTCATATAAAGACCCTATCAGGACAAGGGCACCCCCAACTCCCCCCCCTTCAGAAGGATCCCCCTGGTAGGAAGGCCCTCTGTGGGTGCCACCAATTAATGGCCCCGCCAATCAGAAAGCTGCCCCCAAAATTGAATCCCCCCTTCATAACATAGGTGTCCCCTCCAATAAAGACCCTATCGGGACAAATGGGGTCCCTAACTAAAAAACCTCTTGGGACCACCGCAGGGTCTTTCATGACATGAGTGCTGCTCGTAGGGAGTCCCCACCTCACAGGAAGGGCTGTCGCCAAATTAAAGACCCCCAATAAGGAATGTGCCCCCAATTAAAGATACTTTCATATCCTGGGCAGCCCCTCCTGTAAAGCCCCCCCCCCTGCCATCATAACAAAGGGGTCCCCCAACTCCAGCCTCCCCTCCCCTCCCATGACAAGGATGTTCCTCCTCTCAATTAAACTGAAAGCTGCCCCCCCCGCAATTAAAGACCCCTTTCATCACAAGGGCGTCCCCTCCTCTCCTGACAAGGGGATCCCCAGCTCCAGCCACAGCGCCCCCCCCTCCCCCAAATAACAAGGGCGCCTCTCCTATAAAGACCCCCACCCACTAGGTAAAGTCGAATTCAAATTAAAGCTGCCCCCAATGAAAGACACCCCCCCTTCCTAACCTGGGTGCCCCCCTATCCTGACAAAGACCCCCTCATGACACTGGGGGGGGTCCCCAAATCACACACACACACACACACACCTTTCATCACAAGCTCCCCCCCCCTAATTAAAATCGAATTAAAGTTAAAGGTTCCCCCCAATTAAAGATACCCCCCTCATGACAAGGGGGGTTGCCCCCTTCCTATAAATTCCCCCCGCCCTCCCTCATCCCAAGGGGGTGCCCCGATTGAAGCCCCCCCCACAGAGGATGTGGGGTGGGGGTGGGGGGGAGGGTGGGGTGGCTCGCTCACCATGGCGACGGGGGCGGCGGCGGCGGCGGCGGCTCTTCCGTCTCCTTCCGCCCGGGGCCGCTGTGGCCCCGCCCACCAACCGCCGCTCCTCCTCTCCCTTTCAGCCGCGGGGACTCCTTTTTTTCCTAAGCCTCCTCCCTCGCTCCTTCCTCGCCGGTATCCCTCCGCGCGCCCTCTCTGACCCCGCCCACCCACCGCCCCAAACGAGTCCCGGCACTGGTTGGCCCCGCGGCCGCAAAAAGCGTCTCCCACCCACCCCGTGGCGCCACGCCTTTTTAAAGAGACCCCGCCCCCGCCCTCCTCTTGCCGCGGTCACGTGCGCGGCTCCCTGACGCCCCATTGGCCGAGCCTCACCTGCATTGCGTCAGGTGTGGAGGGCGCTTAAAGGGGAACCGGAGCGGCTGGAGGGCGGCCTGCTGGCGCGGGCGTGTTACGTCAGGGAAATGGGGGGGGGAAATGGCGTCGGAGGCGTTTTAATGGCGCGATTTAAAGGGGAGGCGAACAGATCCAGGAAGTAAAATGGCACTTAAAGGGGAGGCGGGGATTTCAACCTGGAACTATGGAGAGTTTAATAAAGCTTTGCTATTACCCAATGGAGAGCCAAAAAAACAAAAAAACAAAAAAAAAGGCTAAATCGAGGCTGTTATTCTTTGGAGCGAGCCCAGCATGAACAAGGCTGGCTGGGAAAAGGCCACAAGGCTAGGGAAAACCAAATGGCAGCAGAAGAGGACGACCAAATGTGTGATGGAGTCACTCCCTTAAGGAAGCCATGCTTCGCATGGAAGAAGGAATATATAAAAAAACTGGGCCATACCTGCTTCCTCTGGATGGAGTGCTCTTGAACGGCCATGGGATTTAAGAAGCGCATGTATCAGATACACAGTACACAGAGATCACCACAGTGAACCGAAAAAAAAAAAAACACGGGAGTCAGGGAAAAAGAGAGAAGTTTATTGAACTTCTTCCAAGTCAGGCTTCAAACGTACTAAAGAATGGACACAGTGCTCCTGTAGTAATACCCAGTTAGTTCAGCAGGCAGCCCCTCACCCCCCACCCCCCAAAAAAGGGCCTGGGGACTGTACTTGGAGCAAAAGCCACAGCTGTGAGCACTGCGTGTTAGAGGGGAAAGAACAGACCAAGGGACAACACACACAACACAACCCATCTGAAAACCAGTCAGAAATTGATCTTCAGTACTATAACCATGGACCCCCTCCTATTGAGTGTTAAGAGTGCTTTAATTAAGAGGGGCGCAGGGAGGTGCCACTAGAGGACAATATTAGCAGCTGTCTGAACCCCTCCAGGTATGGTGGACGCCCGCTCGTATCAGCTCAGCATGGCCAACAATCTGGGAGTCCAGCAATACCTGGACAGAGAGGCGTTCCCTGTCTGGTTTTAAGGGTCTGCTGCTCCACGTAGGACCAGAAGATCATGGAATGTAGAAAGCAGAAGGAAGGCAAGGGGGAGCAATCAGGCAGGGAGTCCAGGAGGAGAGAGAAGGCAACGAAAATGGCGCGCAAGCGGCAATTCTTTTAAGGACTCGAATGCGGTCTCCTTCCTGTCACAGCAGGGTGAGGCCCCGTCAGTCCCCCTCGTCCGGAAGGCAGCCGAGGGAGGCACTGGTGTCTGGCTAGGCCACGTACACGAAGCTGAGCATCAGTCCTTCAGAAGGGCCCAGCGTGAGGCTGCCCAAGGCCAGCTGCTGCTGCTTCTCCCGCCCGGGGTCCGTGCTGAGCTCCACGGCCATGTCGGCCGGGAGGTCCGGGTGGTCGATGGAGACGGTGATCTCTCGGGGAGCGAAGTTGAGCACCACGAGGAAGCGCTTGTTCTGGTCCCAGACCCGCAGGTACGAGAAGACGCTCGGGCTGCCACTCTGGGCGGTGGAGTATTCGCCGTGAAGGAGGGAGCGCTCTTTCCCCCGCAGCTCGCTCAGCTGCTTGAAGAAAGTCAGGACCGAATCCTGGTCGCCGCTCTGTTGCTGTTTGGAAGCGGGAGGCAAGAGGAGGAGGAGAAGTCAGGGGTTAGAATTCGGAGCACGGAAAACGCCCCAGCACTTTTCAGTAGAATGAACAACCTGATCGCGTGCTATCGGGAAGACTGCCTCTTCTCCACCTTTGAGCCCAGCCAGGGGGGAGGGGGGAGGGCCTTCCTGTTCGTCTCGCCCGTTGATTTAGGATAATGATTTTGGTGTAAGGTTTTTATTACTGCTTGATGATTTATTGATATTCTATTTCTAACCATTTTAAATTGTTTTAATTCTTTTGATTGTAAGCCGCCCAGAGACCTTTGGGTAGTGGGTGGCATATAAGTTGAATAAATAAATAAATAAATAAATAAATAAATAAATAAATAAATAAATTATTGATCACTGACTATCAACCACCTCAGTAGAGGGCGGGTTCTACTGTTTGCTGTTGATTTTCTTATATGTCATTTTGTGGAACTTAATATTATTATTATTATTATTATTATTGAATTGTTGTATGTTATTCTTGTTAACTGTCCTGAGTTTCCATTCGGGAAAATCAGATGGTAAATAAATAAATAAATAAATAAATAAATAAATAAATAAATAAATAAATAAATAAATTCATTCATTCTCACAGGAGGCCAGGGTTGGCCACCCCTCTGCTCTTTTCCTGCTGGTGGGTAGAGACATTTATCTTGTGGCAGGGTCCACGCACCCCCCCCCGCATTAAGACAACGTTGATGTGCTGTTTCTTTAAAAGATGATGTATTTTTTTAAAAAATGGTTCACATTTGTTTTGAGCTTCTAGTTTTAAATGCATACTGATTAAATTGCTTTGTAGCGTTGTGATTTATGGTTTATGTATTTGGTCAGGAGATCGAAACCCGCACTGGGCCTCCCTGGAGCAAAGCCAGCCTGGGTGGCCTTGGGCAAAGCTGCACCCCCCACCCCCCCAGAAGAAGGGACGGGTCAACCACAACTGAGCCATCTCCACCTGAATACAGTTCACCATAAGTGAGAACTGATGGCACCTCATCATCATTTAACTTAGTATATCCCTTAGCTTTTCAATATAATCTGTTTTAAAATGGTTAAGCTGCCTTGGGTCATGTAGGGAAGAAAAAGGTATGAATGCAACAGAAATAAATAAATTGGTTTTAAAGGGGCTGGGAAACTTTCAGTCCTCAAGACGTTCTTCGTCTTCCATTTCTACAATACCCAGTAGTGGGATGTAAAAAAGGAGATAATAAATTGCAATTATGTCTACATTGCAGTTACTTTGTACCTGAAAAGAGCAACTGATGTGGCAGGGGGGGGGGGGGAATCAGGAATGTATTTCAATGTAACCTCGAGGCTTACATTGTAATTCTACCGGTCCTTCTGTTTAAATAAAGATCTTATTTTTATTTTTTAGTGTTTAAAGCAGCTTTGACTCCTAGGATTTGGGCTTAAGGCACACCAAATAAAAGGGCAGTTTAAAGGCAATTTTTCCAGGCTGGGGGTGGGGTGGGGTGGGGTGTCACCCCAAGAAATCAGTTTCCAGCGGACACACAAAACACCCATAGAAAGAAATGAGTCTAAAGAAAAGGAATTCTAACTTCCCACTGAATGCAATGCCTAAGGCACCCCAGCATCTGCGACAAACAGACATTTGCTTAAGGGACTAGTTGTCACAAGGTGAGGCCAATGCCTGCAAATGATCTGTGCCCAGAAGTGCAATCCTCCCCCTTGCCTGTCTCTTGAGGGAGCTTCTCACCTCTACTGTAACGTTGGTCTCTGCCAAGCTGCTGGGCGGCTGAGGCTCTTTCGAGAATCCATAATTGGCCGAACTGTCCCACTGCATGCGTGTGACGGAAGAGGCGGCAGGCTGCAAGGGAAGGTAAGAAAGTGTTGCGGTTTGCATGGCTGCGACTTGGACCAAAAACCCATAAGAACATAAGAACATAAGAAGAGCCATGCTGGATCAGGCCAAAGGCCCACCTAGTCCAGCTCCCTGTATCTCACAGTGGCCCCAACAGATGCCTCTGGGAGGGCACGAGACTGGAGATCTGTCTCCTGATAGTCCACTCCCCTGCATCTGGCCCTTGAAGGGCCCCGGTTTTTAAGCCTGGAGATGACACGTCTCCATCATGGTTTGTCACCTGGGATGGACCTTTCCCTCCAGGAATCTGTCCAATTCCCCCTTTGGAAGGCATCCAGGCCAGAGGTCATCACCACATCCTGTGGCAGGGAGTTCCACAGACTAACAACACGCTGGGTGAAAAAATATTTTCTTTTGTCTGTTCTTATTCTCCCAGCCCTCAATTGGAGTGGATGTCCCCTAGTTCTGGTATTTTGTGAGAGGACAAGAGCTTCCTTCTATCCACTTTACTCATGCCCTGCATCATTTTGTACGTCTCAATCATAACCCCCCCCCCGCCCTTAGGTGCCTTTTTTCCAGACTAAAGAGCCCCAAATGTTTTAGCCTTTCCTCATAAGGGAGGTGCCCCCAGCCCAGCCATCCTTTTAGTCCCTCTCTTCTGCACCTTTTCCAGTTCCCCCTCCATGCAAAGCACACTCCAGCATCCTTGCTTGCGTGTGGTCAACGGGAGCAGACCTGCTTTTAAAATCTCCCTATGACAGTGTTGGCGAACCGATGGCCCGGGCGCCAAAGGTGGCCTTCGGAGCCCTTTCTGCGGGGAGCCGGCATCGCCCCTTCACAGCCACCTGGATTCAGGTTAAATGGCTGTATTGGCACTTGGTGAAAAATAAGTGGGTGTTGAATCGCAGTTTGGGCACTCGGTCTCTAAAAGGTTCGCCATCACTGCCCTATGATGTCTGAACGCAGCCACATCACAGACAAACCCCGTATCAAAAAAAAAAAAAAATACATTGCAGGGAGATGTCCTGGTTTAGATTCAGCACTTTTATTGCTCTCTCTCTCTCACCACCTACCTTCCCCGGTAGATCTCGCAGCCCAATCTCATCCCCGTAGTCTGTGAAGGGGGTTCCCGGTAGCGTGTAGAGGAGCATGTGGTAGAGGCGGAGAAGAGGCTCGCCCATCGGAGAGGCCGCCTCCCCGACATTCAGTCTAGCCACCTGTGGGAGGAAAAGCAGTGAGCGACCCTGCAAAATATTAATGTAGGACAGTTGGGGCTCCCGTATCAGCGGGATCCTTATCCGCTGATTCACTTTGCCCCCAGAGCATGCCTCAGAGAGCCTAGGATTCAACCGGAAACTTCCCTCTGCTGTGACAACCCACTGTTCTATGCTGTCCTTTCATAGCGGGAACCCCAAGGGGTAAAAAAAAAATAATCTGGGCTGATAAGCATAAGCAGGTGAAAACTTCTCCCTAGGAGTGGAGAGTCCTTTAGCTCTCAAAGTGAGAAAGGGGGGAAGGGGCCAAAACCAAGGCACGGGTTGCCATTAAAATTTAATTTCCCTGACCAACATGTGTCAGTTTCCCTGACCACCCCCAGGACATACCTATGTGCACAACCCCCACACCCACACACACCCACCCCAATGGCTTAGTACTCACACTCCATCCACTCCACTTGTCCCCAGCCTCTTGGATGTAGTTGCTGATCAAGCTCTCGGCCACGTTTCCTCGTGTCGCCTCTTCGGGGTCCTTCACCATCCCTGCGAGGTACTCGCTGGTCAGCACGTCCGCGCCGTCCGTCTCGTTCAGAAGGGCAAAGATGCCCTGGGGGTCCTGCTTCTGTGTCACGGCGATCAGAAGCCTGCAGGAGGAGGAGGAGGAGGAGGAGGAGGAGGAGGAGGAGGAAGATGTCAGGGCCTGGCACTCCAGTTAGGTGAGAAGGTGCCTAGTCTAGCCCGGTTTACCGAGGGGCGTTGCGTCCGACGGTGGTGGAATTCAGTTTTCCCAAACACGACTGCTTGGATGTAAAGAGAGGGGACTGTGACCAGGACAAAGGCGGAACCAGTTCACATGCTCTCTTCACAAAGCAGGCAAACTAGCCTTGGTGGGGAAGGGTTAGGCTTAGGCTTAGGCTTAGGTTTAAGCTTAGGCTTTCCACTTTCATTTCATGCTCCTCGCCGCAGATAAACTGCATGGTGTTTTGAACTCAAGAGAGAAGATTTTAGATAGAAGGTGGGTTCGGAGAGGGTTCCTAATCCCGACCTTCCGCTCCCTAGCTCGGTCGGAGCTACTAGCTCCCATCCTCCCCAGCCTGGTGAGTGTGTGTGTGTGTGTGATGGGAGGTGTGTTCCAAGAGAGCCGCCGAGGTGCTGGGGAGACTTACCGGCCGTGGTCGTCCTCGTTGTACTGTTCGGTCAGATTCTTCCAGTCGCGTAGGATCTGGGCGTCCTGAAGAAAGGACAGGCTGAATACGGAGGACCTCCACCCCGCCACATAATCACATAACAGTGCCTTAAAGTCAATTGGGGCTTTCCCGGGTTTCCCAGGAAGAGAATATACCAAAGTGCTTTCCCTTTCCCTTCCTCTAGGGGGCGCCCTGAGATGGTGCAGCTTGCCCAAGGCTACCCAGGCTGGCTCTTCAGAGACTGAAACCACTGAACACTCCGGCCACTTACCCCATCGTGTACAATACCCGATTTCCTCCCCGTGACTAAAGATGGCTACCCTTGACCTTATTTGCCTCCTTGTCTCCCCCCGGGAGGCCACCTGCGCTGTTCGTGTTGACGTGCCAAGCTCCCGAACGCTCCAGCCCAGCCTCAAAAAGAGTTATTGGGAGGAAGGGAGGCAGAGAAGCTTTTAGAGGTCACCATGTACCTGTAATTCCTCCACGCTTCCGAGCTGGATCCCGGATACACCTTCCTTCAGCCAGAATTCAATGGCGTCCTGAGGGAGGGCGGAGGAAAAACAATGCAAGCTGTTAGCCCTCAGTGTGTCATTTGAAACCTGAGTTCTCCCTGGGCTGATCTACTACAGGTGTTCTCCACCTGTGGGTCCCCAGATGTTCCTGGACTGCAACTCCCAGAAGCCTCCACCACTCGCTGTGTTGGAAGGGGTTTCTGGGAGTTGCAGTTGAGGAACATCTGGGGACCCACAGGTGGAGAACCACTGATCTACTCCATGTTCTAGCCAACTCACTTTGCGGGCATCTATTTTATTTACCTAAATAATAATAATAATAATAAAAAGACACCCATGAGGAAAGAGGGAACAATTGCTTTCAGTTAGCGACAGCGATCCAAATTCTCCCTTCGCTGTAACTGTGGGATTTGTGATGTAGGAAAGACATTCTCTTTTAGATTGGCCTACCTCACAGGACTGTTGTGAGGCTAACAACACCCCCCCCCCAAATTCCTTGAAATAAAGGAGCCCATGCCCGTGAGGAAAAGAAAATCTTATGCTTTCGGACAGCAAGATGGAAATTTGATAGGCCTCATCAAACATTTGAAATAGTAGCCGACAGAGAGAAAAACATATCAAAATACTCAAAATACTAAAAAAAAAAAAAAAACCCATAGATTACACTGGCAAGAATAAAGAATATAAACCAAACCCGAGGCAAAATGTCCTAATAGTTAAAATTACTTCTACATGGGTGGCCACTAACTGGGGAAATGTATCCGTGGACCTCCTGGCACTCGGGGAGGGGTTAGACCAGATGATCTTTGCGGTCCCTTCCAGTTCTATGATTTCATAGCCTTTTTTCAATCAACGCAATCTGAGACACAGTATTTCTGGATGAAAAAGGCTTGGACCATTGCCACTTTTATTAGTAAATTAATTTAAAATCTGGCTACTTTTTTTTTAAAGTTGCTTCTCTGCCTTCCTCTTTGAGAGGTATGCAGTAAAATACCAATTCAGCAGAGAGTTCCCCTCTTCAATTTATTCTCACCAAAGCCTTTTGAATTAGGCCACATTGAGGATACCAAATGATATCTTTTGGGCGTATTCGTGGAGACAACAAAGTTAAATGTTGAACATCACTTGAAATCATAGACTCATGAAATAGGAAGAGTGTCCACCCCCCTGCTGGGTGCGGAAGTACAGATGAAGTAATATCTGGCAGGTGTCTGTCTAAACTCCTCTTGAATGCCTCCAGTGTTGGAGAAAGGCCCTGGGTTCCATTCCCATACTGCTCTAACCGTTAAAAGGTTTCCCCCGATAGTCAGTGCGATCCATGACAACGCAACTGGCCACGTCGAAGCAACGAGTAACGCTACAGATTCCGTTTTTGAAAGATGACACCACACGCTTGGATCACCTTCATTTTGTCCTGGAGAGCCACATTGAGGTGGATGCTCTGATTGAACCACGGATATTCACTCTGGTAATTGGGCGTCAGATCCAAGACAACCTTCAGGCCTGAGAAGAGACACGGCAAAAGTTACAAAGTGACAGGTGAACCACAGCTATTCTTATTATCGTCTGCCGTCAGGCCAATTTTGTCTGGTGGCAATTGTTGTCAGCGCTTTCTAGGCAGAGAGCACTCAAAAATTATTTGCCACGCCCCGTCTTCCGTAGGTCCACTGGGATTGTGCAGCTTGTCTCAAGTCACACAGACTGGGGGTGTGTGTGTGTTTCCTACTGAGATGTCCATTGGGAGTCCTGAACTCGCAACCTCCAGGTTTAACTCACCGAGCGACCCATCCAACCCTTTAATGCAGTGGTGGCCAAAGTTTGGCCCTCCAGATGTTTTGGACCACGACTCGCACGGTCCTTTGTCAATGACAATCTAAGCTTAGAATTCTGGGAGTTGTGGTCCAAAACATCAGGAGGGCCAAAGTTTGGACCTGCCTGCTTTAATGGTTCCCCTACTCACCATAGGTCAGTGATGGCAAACCTTCGGCACTCCAGATGTTTTGGACCACAATTCCCAGAATTCCCAGCCTAGATTGCCAATGACAAAGGACTGTGGGAGTTGTGGTCCAAAACATCTGGAGTGCTGAAAGTTCACCACCAGTGCCATAGGTGGCAAACCTTTGGCACTCCAGATGTTGTGGACCACAACTCCCAAAATTCCAAGCCTGTATTGTTGATTGCAAAGGACTGTGGGAGTTGTGTCCCAAAACCTGAAGGTTTGCCACCACTGGCCTACACCTCCAAGTGTTTCTGGGTTAAAACTCCTCGCAACCCTCACCGCTACGTCTGTTGGCCAAGATTTCTGGGAATACCTGGGGACTCAAAGATGGGGAGCCACTGCTGTGAAGATAGATCATATCAAAAGCTAGCCAGTAGAAGAAGTAGTTTCATTCTGTGATGCAGCCTTACTTTTCTTCTTTGCTGCTTGCAAGATCTCCCGAAATTCATCCAAGGAGCCAAAAACAGGGTCCACCTTTTGGAGGTCGGTTCCATTCTGGTCGTCTCTGGGATTGAGGTGAAGAGGCCCGATCACCAAACCCTTCACCTTGAGCGAACTGATATAATCCATGCGTTGCTTCAGACCTAGAAGGGCGGGTTAAAGGAGGGGGAGAGGAAAACGTGAGAACCGGCGGGGTTTGGGGGAAACCGAAAAGCAAGACAGAAAATGAAGAGGGGATGGGGGGGACACACACAGACTTACTCCTTATTAATGAGTGGGCTGCTCAGAAGAGAAAATGCATGACCCACTCCAGATACGAGAAAAACCGGAAATGGGTGTGAACTGATACAGATGCAAAAATAATAGTGTATCGTTTAAGTATGAATACAGTGTATCTGCCACAGTAGGGAAGACAGTGGCCTAAATTAGGTCTGTTAAGTCTGTTTTTGCTGACTGTGGGTTACTGCTCACCTCTCCGTGTGTTTTTTTTTTTTTAATTTCCCATCTAGCCTTGGATTTTGACCAATACAGAAGCCAGGAGTTTCCAAGCTTCCAGCTGTGACAGACTACAATTCCCCAAATCCTTTGCCATCGGGGCACGCTGAGCAAGGAGCCTGGGAGCTGGATGCCCAAAACAACCAGACCACCAGGGATTGAAAACTACGATTTCAGACGGAAGACTGCAGGAGGGAAGCCAGCTGTACAGACAGCACCCCAGGCTGCTAATCTAGCAAACCAAGTTGGGCAGAGAAGGCAAGGCTTAAATTGAACCCCCCCCAAAAGTTGATCGTGCCAACTTCATCGTCTTTTTTTGCGGGGGGAGCTTGTCTCTGCCTTCAACTTTTTGAAGCAGGCCATGGCGTTCGTGTTCATAATGGCTTGTTCTGCCAAGTTCATGCACCCGCCGGCTGAAACCAACCAAACAAAAAGGTGTCGACTGCCAGGATTAATTATGAACTCCGTTCCATTGTCGTTCCTCAAGCTGACAGGCTGATCACGCAGCTTCCAATTAATTCCACTTGCTCTGGCAAGCCTGGAGGTGCTCGCCGTTTGAAAATACCACGGTAAGCGTGGGCTCGCAGGAAAACTTAACGGTTCCAAACCACATTCCCACGAGCCATTATAGCTGTAGACTGGGAGCGGTGGTTGCAGAAAGGAATATTTCCAGGTTGTGTGAGAGGTACAGCTTTCTCGTTGACGCTTTCATAACGCAGGGTTGGTTTCTTTCCCTCGCTATGGGTTTCTCTGAAGCTCTACAAACTGTCGACTGCAAAGTTGGCAGTTCGGCGGTTTGAATCCGGGGTGCGCGCAGCGGAGCGAGCTCCCGCTGATAACCCCAGCTCCTGCCAACCTAGCAGTTCAAAAGCATGTAAAAATGCAGGTAGATAAATAGGGACCACCGTAAAAAGCAGGAAGGTAAACAGGGTTCCGTGAGCAGAAATGCATTCAGCCATGCCAGCCACGTGGCCACGGAATTGCACAACACTGGCTTAAAAACTGAGATGAGCACTGCTCCTAGAGTCGGACACTATCACGCCTGTCCGGGGGGGGACCTTTACCTTTACCTCCTATTTCCCACCCATCACACAAATATTCCTAATGAGACTACAATGGAAACATATAATACTAGATTCATCACGAATGTGATTCAAGGAATGGATTGATCCAATCTGGATTCATTTGCACACAAAAGTAAATTTCAGATATTTATAAGTTATACGCCTATCCTTCCAGGCCTCTGGGAAGGGTGAAGCAGGTCCCAAGGAGAACACAGCAAAGGTGGGGGGGGCAGCACGAGGGGCATTGTAGTCAAATCCATCTAGAGACGGGGGGGCACAGGCTCGGTGGAGGCCACGGAGAAATATAAGTCGCCTTCTACCCGCCTCACCACGTGAGGGAGGCTGAGAAGTGCATGGCCGGAAACGGGAAGAACCCAAGTGCTGTTTCAACCTTTTTGATCTGGCCGAGCTGAGTCAGCGTTTCGTTGACGTCAGGATATGATGAAACAAAGACCGGCGGTTGCTCGGGCCAAAGCCGAGCCGGCTGGAACCGGCTAGCCACATCCGCCTGGCACCCGCCAGACAATGTCAATTGGGGGAGAGAAAGAGAAAGAGAGAGAGAGAGAGAGAGAGAGAGAGAGAGAGCGCACCTGATCATCACATGGCCCCCAAGCCGTGCACAATGTCCTGGGAAAACAGATCAAAAGGCTGCCTTGACCTCCCTCCCTGCTGGGTTCACTGCTATACACTTGGCCAGCTCTCTGTTTGGCCGGGAGGGGGGCACTGGGGGGGGGAACAGAGGAAGGGGTCTGGAGGCAAGGACCGAGATCCCTTATAGACTGAACACAAGGCCACCGCTTGGCAGCTGAACCAAGCTCCTTAGGAGTACATTCTGGAGGCTTCCTCAAATTTCACCTCCGAAGGAACCCATCCATCATTACCTTGTGCAGTCTCACCCCACCCCACCCCCGTCTTGTCCGTTTTAGTGGTAAGCCAGGGGTGGGGGAGAGTTCAGGGATTTTTTAAGTGTGTGTGTTGAAGGGTTTTTTTTTTAATGTGTGTGAGAGTGTTTGGAGATTTGTGTGTCTCTCTCTGTGTGTGTGTGTGTGTGTGTTGAATCTGGTCTCTGGGTGTCTGAATTTCGTTGTATGTGTATACTGTGTATATACACACAATGACAATAAAAAACCCTGAGCTGTGCTTAGAATTGTGAGTCAGGGGTATTAATCACAATGTTGTATCCAGAGGACTGATGATGGGGGGGGTCCCCTTCAGGATTTCCCAGGGAGAGAAAACAACAAAGCAGTCCTTCCCTTCTTTGGAGGGTACCCTGGGACTGCCCCCCCTTTGCCAATGGCCACCCAGGCTGGCTTTGCTGGGCAGGAGGCACAGCAAAGGGAATTAACGCCGCTAAGCAGCCGGCTGAGTCATGGAGAAGAAGCATCATTTATTCTGGAACAACGAAACCAGTGGTTCCCAGCCCCCCCCCCCCGGTGCCCTTGACTGGCATCCCCTCCAACCTATCAAGCTGTAACACACTCTTTCCCCCCTTCCTCCCCCAGACCCAAGTCGTTTGCGCCTATTTCTTCCCTGGCTCATGGTGGCCCCTGTGAAACGGTATCTCGACCCCCAAAGGGGTCCCGACCCCCCAGGTTGAGAACCATTGAACTCAACCAAAGTGGAAACGCCATTTCGTAGGCATGGCATTGCTATGGGGGAGGGGGGGTGGCACAAGAAGTGCCAAAAGCAGCTAAAAGCCTCTTGGAAGGGAAAGGGTAAGAGGGGCTAGTGGTTAATGCTAAAGGAAAAACCAGCCAGGAACGGCGGCCGGGGGTGGGGGTGGGGAGCCTTGTGTGTGTGTCTAGCACTGCTATTTTCAGTCCGAGTGGTTTTCTCACGCGCCGCCTGAGAGATCCCCCTGCCTCCAAACCAATGGTCCAGGCATGTCCAAACTTCGGCCCTCCAGATGTTTTGGACCACAACTCCCACAGTCCTTTGCCATTGGAAATACAGGCATGGGTTTCTGGGAGTTGTGGTCCAGAACATCCGGAGGGCCGGAGTTTGGACATGAGGCGGGCTGGGGAACGATGGGTTTCGACACCCAGCACACAAGGGGGGTTCTTCAGTGCCGGAAGAGGGGGGGGAGAAGATGCAGGGGGGGGGAGAATTACAACACAAACACACCCCTGTTTTTCCAAAAGGCAGCCAAACGAAAGGTTTGCCGCCCGTCTCCCTCACCTGCCAAGTCGCCCCTGCCGTCGGCGTTGGAGTCCTGGAACCCGTCCAGGTTCCGGATGCGGTAGATCCCCCCTTTTTGCCACCAGGTCTGCTTGGGCAGGTCCTTGCAGCGGGGGGCTTGGACAATGATGACAATGGCTCCAGCCAGCATTCCCAGCCAGCCCAGCCAAAAGAGGATGAGGAGGGCCCAGCGGGTGCGCACCCAGGCCGGGGTGCTGGCCACCTCCAGCAGCTCTTCCTTGGAGAGGCCGGTGAATTTGGCCAGGGCCCCCCGCTCTTCTTCTTCCTCCTCCTCCTCTTCCTCGTCCAGCTTCACCATCACCACCCCGTTTTTCTCGCCCAGGCTGCCGGGGGAGCCGGCCGGCGGGGAAGAGGCGTTCATGGGCTGCTTCTCCGTGTCCAACGCGTTCAGCTCCACATCTCTCAGGTCCAGATCCGTGACGGCCGCCGGGGAGGACATGATGTCGCCTGGGAAGAGGACACGGAGGAGCCGTCAAAGGGTGTGTGTGTGTGTGGGGGGGTGCGTGGCGGGCAAAAACAGAACCTTCCCCCATAGGGTCCGTGGTAGACAACCATCCCTGATACATAACCTTGGAAATTGCGGTGGGGTGGTGGTGGGGAGACCCTTTTATTTATTTATTTTATTTTATTTTAGAGTCTTTTTACCCCACCTTTCTCCTTGGGAAAGGACCCAAGGCGGCTTACGGTAACGAGGGATAATATACAGTCCAGTACAATTAAGGCATGTTAAAAATTTGAGAACAAGGAATTGAGGGGCATCTTACAGCATTAATAGACAACATTATATATAGCTTTTGGACTACAACTTCCAGAATCCCCCAACCGCCCTGCG